>JAXBDA010000845.1:0-68995 GCA_036023075.1 Gaultheria prostrata
TCGTGTTTACATGCTTTGCGTGATTTCCGGTTTCCTCCTAGTACGTGATACTAACTTAAGCATCGGAGGGCCTTTGCCACGAAGGGCAAAGGTACTCTAACGGTTCTCTGTCTTGCAGGTTTAGAGGCGTTATACAGATCCCAGAATTTTGCCCTCTACACTAAGTACCCAGAAAGAACACCCAGAATGTGAAAAGCAATAGCCCAAATTCACACATTGTGGATAAATTCTGGGTGTATTTTCTGGGTATGTAGTGGTGTTAATATAAGACCTATATAATTCAGTGGCAATTGAATTTCGTTCACCTACCCTCGCTACACAATGAGTTGATCAATTTCCTTATTGGAGGCTAAAAGACCATTTTCAATTCAAAGAAAAGAAAAAGAGAACTAGACCAACTATTTCAATTCCTACATTCAACTTGTCAAACAATGAGGCTCGCAGCATCTAGAATGACAGCGCAGTTCCTTGGTCGCGTACTATTTCTTCCAATAGTAGCTTTCAGGATCGTTTTCAATTCTTCATCTTCATGCATATCACAGGTTTGACGGGTCTCCAAAGAAGATTCCACGCTCCCAGCCGTAATCTACCTCTTGCTCACATACGCACATTATAGGACTGTAACTTGACCAAAATCATAAAGTAACTAAATATACCTAATAGAATTTAAAGTACGCCTCTTTTAAAGGGGATGTATTGTAGCGTTGTCCATGATTACCTATGGGCTTGCCGTGTCAAAATTTGCATGAAATTTTGATTCCATGGTTATAAGGAGGTAGGTCCTTTCGTGACTGCACGGTTTCTCCTTCTACAAGTACTGCCCCTTCCTAAGAAAACAAATACTTTTGGAGAGAGAGAGCTATGGAGGAGATGCGCGAGGTAGCAAGGGCATATTACGCAAAGATGTCCAACGACCAACAGCTATCGGTTCTAAGTTTCTACAAATCATTAGACACAAACGGAGACGGGAAAGTGAGTGCTAAGGAGTTCTCGAATTTCGTCAAAGCAAAAGGCAACAAACACGTTCCATCAAACCTGTTCAAACTTCTCGACCGAAACAACGATGGTACTCTGGATTTTGATGAATGTGTTACTTTTTACTATATGTTCAGTGTCCGTAAGCTTGCGTTCTGTAAAGGGTGCGGATCCTTCTTCTGGGGAGTTTACTTCGTATGTCTCGATTGCTACGATGATGTTAAGAAGGAAACCTACAACCTCTGTTGCTCTTGTTTTCGTAATAACAAATTCAAGCATGGACACTCCTTGTTCGTGGACAACTATCATCTCCTCACAATCAAACGAAAGGTATGCATAGATTATTTGTTCCTAGATAAAAGGTAATTAATTACTAAAAATACTCCCTCCGTCCGACAAAAGTTAATTCATTAAGAAAAAAGCATGTGCACTCCTTTTGTGATTTTTGTCGAGGGCCCGCGGTCCATTGATGCAGATCAAGTTGCGTCCACATTCCTGGACCATTTGGACCGTATTCAGCCCAAACGTCATTTTTAGGTTGCGTCTACATTCCTGGATCGTTTGGGCCGTATTCGGGCTTCTGCGCATTTCTCATCGCCGTTTCGGTGATGATCAACGATGGATTCCGGCCGTTCCGATGTCGTCTAGGCCTTCAAAAGGGCAATTTTGCCGTTTTAGGAAATAATAATTTTGCTAATATCTTTTAGTAGGAAATTTCATTTTTGTTGCCATCTGTTTTGACAACCTTATATTTCTTTTTAGTTTTTATTCTGCCAATTATTTCCAAATTTTCATTTTTGGTAATTTTCATAATTTCTTTGATTTCGGATTAATTAGCAAGTCAAATCTTTTGTTATTTGTTTCCTAGTTGGTTTATGGTTGCTTTGACAGAATGGCAAAATTTGGTTGTTATTGAATTAAGGGGTATTTGCACTTACACCCCATGTTCTTTGCTCGATTTGCAAACACACCCCTTATACTTTTTTTTAGGCACTTACACCCTTTTTAGAGAACCCGAATTTTTCTTAGCTTTGGACTTCGACTTTCCCAATCAAATTTCGATGATCCGATCCGTTCAATATGTTCGGAACGTGTTTTCAAAGATACCCCAGCAAGAATCAACCAAAAAAGACCACGAAGGGCTTGGGTTAAGCAATTTTCTGTAAAACTGTATATGTTCGGATCAAGTCCTTCCCGGTCATTATTTTGGCCAATTCCTCGCGGGTACCTTTAAAAACACATTCCGAACACATTGATCAGATCGAATCATCAAAATTTGATCGTGAAAGTCAAAGTCCGAACCTAAGTGAAATTCGGGTTATCTAGAAGGGGTGTAAATGCCTAAAAAAAAGTACAGGGGGTCTTTGCAAATCGAGCAAAGTACAGGGGGTGTAAGTGCAAATACCCCTTGAATTAAAGAAAACCTGAGTTTACTCAAATTAGTTGTTCAAGGAGAGAGTATCTCCGGCTCAATCGTTGTTTGTGATTGTCAAATCTTTTGTTATTTGTTCCTCGTTGGTTTATGGTTGCTTTGACAGAATGGCAAAATTTGGTTGTTATTGAATTAAGGGGTATTTGCACTTACACCCCCTGTTCTTTTCTCGATTTGCAAACACACCCCATGTACTTTTATTTAGGCACTTACACTCCCTTTAGAGAACCCGAATTTTGCTTAGCTTTGGATTTCGATTTTCCCGATCAAATTTCGATGATCTGATCCGTTCAATGTGTTCGGAACGTGTTTTCAAGGATACCCCAGCAAGAATCAAACAAAAAAGACCGCGAAGGGCTTGGGTTAAGCAATTTTCTGTAAAACTGTATATGTTCAGATCAAGTCCTTCCCAGTCATTAATTTGGCCAATTCCTTGCAGGTACCTTTAAAAACACATTCCGAACATATTGGATAGATCGAATCATCGAAATTTGATTGTGAAAGTCAAAGTCCGAACCTAAGTGAAATTCGGGTTCTCTAGAAGGGGTGTAAGTGCCTTAAAAAAAGTACAGGGGGGTCTTTGCAAATCGAGCAAAGTATAGGGGTGTAAGTGCAAATACCCCTTGAATTAAAGAAAAACTGAGTTTACTCAAAATTGGTTGTTCAAGGATAGAGTATCTCCGGCTCAATCGTTGTTTGTGATTGTCATTGTTTCACGTCAATCAAATTCATACGCTTCGCTAGCTGCATCAATTATACCATTCGGAATGTGCCCTCAAGGACGGCAAACTACCGCGGGCCTTTTAGCTACTTTTCTCCTCGGCAAGACCCGCCTAGACCCATAGTTCTACCTCCTCCGGCAACTCCTGTTCCGGATATTACCGAAGGGGTCACCACTCGGGGTCAAGAGGTGGCGAAAAAGTTGGGCCCGCAAAAATCTCCTCCAAAAAAGAGGAAGCTTATAAAAGTAATTACATATTAATTTGATCAAGTTAGAAAAAATTGTACATTTCCTACTCTCTCTCTCTCTTTTTTATTTTTACTGTACACTTAACTTGTTCCCATATCATTTGTCTTAGGCCTTCGCAAAGCAAGGAGCTTTTTCCTCTCAAGGCTCCGCTAAAGTTGTCAAGATAGAGAAAAATCCTTCGCTGAGTAATACACTTTTAATTCCGTTTGTCATTCCTTATTTTTTTTTTATGTATCATCATTCTTCCTTCCTCATTTCACTCTGGTCGCTCTTTTTTTTAGGTTTTTCGCGGTCCGGTACAACAAGAACAAGGACACTTCAGGTTATGCTTGAGGAGAGTGACGACGAGGGAGGTGACAAAGATCTTACTCACCTCCCGGTCACGGAGTCAAAGAACGTTAGAGCATCGAGGGTTGAATCACCTGAAGATGAGGTCTTGGAGGATTCGCATTCCAATGAAATGGGCAAGGAACCGATTAAAATTGGGCCAAAGGAGGTTGCGGTTGAGGAGGAAAGTAACGATGATTTCATCCGGGCCCCGGTTGCCAAGGCAAAGGAGGAAAAAACATTCATACTTGAAAATGCAAAGGTCGAGGCCGCGGGCTCCAAGGTTGGGACCGCGAGAGCCGCGGGTGGGGAGGATCCTACTGCGGTCGAGGGGAGTAACACCCCCACGGGTGTCACTGCCGCGGGTAACACCACTGCAGGAGCACGGACCACAAGTGGTGATGCCGCAGGTGACGGCGATCGCGGCGACACCGGATTTGAGGAGACTGCCAGTTGCAGAATGGTTGGTGCAAGTTCCGCTTCCGAGGATTCTTTGGTCAAGCCTTCGGCCAAGGTTCGGGCGGTTTCGGCCGAAACTATTGTCCCCGTTGGTGGTGATCCAAAATCTTCGGCTACAATTGATGCGGTTACAGGCAATGCTTTTGTGCCCGTGGTTAGTGATCGTTTGCAAGAGGTTGTGGACGAAAATAAGTTTACCGGAAGTTTCCTCGCGGCCCATCCTTCTCAAGTTCATACAAGTCCTCGAGTTGTCAATCTACCGGACTATGAGGAAGTTGATGATAATCTTATTCAAGATGGCTCTCGTGGGTCCTTCGGGCAACGAGACTTGGGTGAGCTCTTGAGTTCTCATTCCCAAAGCGAAATCCAAGACGAGAGCGATCAAGGCGAAGATACTTTGGATGATTTGCCACGCTCAAAGGTGATTGCCGATGTCTATATCGGTGAGGAACATTACCCACTTCTTGAGGAGATCGAGCGACGCTATCCGGATTTTTACTCAAATTTATTCCCCGTGACCACTTGGCTTACTTACGGTATCTTGACCTCTTTTGCAACTTTCATTAAGGAGGTTCGGGACACACGAGTGGATGACTTGGATGCTTCTAAGATCAAAACTTTTCTTGTCGCGCTTAAGGATTTTGAACAAACGGGTTTGGATGTTTCTTGGATCCGTCCTCGTTTCGAGGAGGTCCAATCCATTAACAATTTGAGAATGCTTGCCCAAGATCTTCAAGTTTCTAAAGCCCTTATCGTTGAATGGAAGCGTGAGTTGGCCGAGCTTGAGGCGGATGTGATAAGGAGAGAGAGCGAGCTTGCTAATGCAAAAAAGGCGGCCCCTACTTCTTTGGCTGATGGGGACCTTGTTCTCAAGGACATTTTTTAATTTCAGCCCATCTTTGCGACATGTAGTCTCTAATTCTATCTGTGGTGTAATGATTTTTTTTTTAATTAAAGTGTACTAACACTTGATCGATGGAGATATATTTTTTTCATTTAAAGAACTTAATGAAATTATCTCTTTTTGTAAATGGAATATCTGTTTTCTTCTCTTTTGTTTTTTTTAGTATTAACAAACAAAATGTCTTATCACTTAAAAGGAATCGAATGCGCCTTGGTTCTATCAAGCATGTTATCACATTACTTCAAGAATCATGGTGACAAGGTGTAAAAGATCCATTGTCTTGTCCTTATCACCTCTCCTCTTTCTTTCTTTTTTTTTCAACAAGGGCTTCGAGGAATCAAAAAAACAAGTCATGACAAACTTCGGGACAATAAAAAATGAAATTCATCTTCTCGGGAATCAGCAAAGACTTCTTTCATTAAATATAGGAGAGTGATTTTCACGCCCCCAAATTATTATCCATATTCTTTTTTGTCTTTTAGTGAACTTTTTATGTGTTGAATTTTTAGTGGATAATAATTTGGGTATGTCAAAATCAATTACCTAAACATAAACATCTTGATTGTTGTTAGGTAACTCATGGCTTTAATAAGTCTTCTTTGAAAGACAATAAAATAGAGATAGAAGTACAAAACTCATTGCTGGTAATACATCGTAACATGAAAAGTATAAAATTAAGAGTATGATTTTATCAAATTTTCATAAAATTTATTGGAGAACAACCCATAAGAATGTGAATAATAAAGTGTATTACTATGTATAAACTAATATATATAATGGGAGAAACCTATTAATTAACAATAATATTAGCGGTCTAAATGTGAATAACATGTTAGATATGTAATGAAAATCGGGTCTGGAAACGGGTCTGGGAATAGATCGGGCATGTAGAACCGCCTCCAATCCAATTACCGATTTTGTTTTTTTCAAATCTCATCCGATTCCCGAAAAAATCCCCGAAACTCCAAGACGGGGACAAATCGGATTGGATCGGATTCGGAATTGCCAGGAGTCTGATAACCGTGAGTATGTTTTTTTTGGAAATCAGAAAGGGAAATTCTTCCCGAGATCTCGCAGTGTTCCATTTCTTTCCCTTTCGAGTCTTTCGACAGTAGGTGATGATGTGGTCATAGCCTTTATCGGTTAATTAAAGACTGCGAAACAGAATGGAAATACTGCAGCAATGGTGCAAGATGAGATTCTCCTTCAGAAACGCGACCGTAATCGTTTGCTTCTTCAATCTAATCACAGTTCTTCTCTTGCTTCAGGGCTTTCTCTCTGCTTCCTCCACACGCAAATTGGCCGCTAATCAGCCCAATTCAGGTTCTCTTTTGCTCAAAATGCAAATCACAGTCATGGATTTTCGTTCTTCAGTTGTGTGTTTTCCTTTCCGTACTTTCTTTTGCATTAACCTTTGGTATAGTAGATGGTATGTGTTGAATTGAAAAGATCTAATATTTGTTGAGATTTTGCGGGTTTCTTGTGTTAAAGTAGGCGACCCATCATTGTTTGGGGTTTGGGATTTGGGTTTTCTTGCTGAATCTTGAGGGAACAATTGGTAATTTCTCTAGATGATTGTGAAATGCGGGTTCGGGTTTTTGGGTTCAAGGGTTTGATTGCAGACATGACTCAAATGAATTCTCTGTCCCTCGTGATTTATCACCATTTCCAAATGTAAAACAACTATGTGCTGTTTTCGGTCTTCAAATGATGCATTTTCCTTTCTCATATGATTCTTTTGGAAATTGAACTGAGGTACAATCATTGGCTTGTGCTGGACCGAAAATCAATTACCTGTTCAGGTTTTCCCTTTGTAGTGTTAGAATAGGTGACCGTCGTTGGTTGGATTATCAGGTTTTAATTTGGAGGAAATAATGGTTGTTGTAACTTAGAAATCTATTATTTGTGGAGATTTTCCTCTTTTCAATGTTAGAATAGGTGACCAATCAGTTTTTGTTTTATGGATTTTGGGATTTCTTGTTCAAACTTGTGGTAACACTTGGGTAATTGTATGTGATGATTGAGAATTGTGGGTTCAGTGTTTTGATTTCGGTTATAGAAGTGTTCTGGTTGTCAAAATGGCTTCGACGTCTCTCATGACTAGTCAAGGTTGGCAGTTCATTTGTACTGAGGACAGTGATGAAACATATGGAGGGCAAGATACCACTAGAGGCAACGCATCAGTACCTTTGTGTATGAATGTCATAAACAAGTAGAGAAACGCAGTGAAGTAGAACTAGTGGGGCAAAGAAATAGTGAACGGGAGAAGTTGAGAATAATGGAGGGAATGGAAAGGGAAAGGGAAAGCGGATAAAGAAGAAGAAACAGAAAGGGAGGGAGATTCTATACACACACAGAGTGAGCTACCTATGCAAAAACCTTAGTTACTAAATTCGCAAGAAATTATCATTACCCATTACGCTGAGGATGCCTGAGGTTATCTTTGTAAGCTTAATTAAGAATACCGGAATAAATAAATGAAAACATAATTACTTCTCACAAGATAAAATATATTCAGTAAACTGACACGTCTTTATAAAATTGACTTTTGGTTGATGGCTTGAGCCTCATCTCAAAACATGTGCAAACCTTTCCTCCTTGATCACTATCAAACTAGACCAGAATGAATTTTGATGCTTGGTAGAGGAAAATTTTGAATGATATGCACCTTGTATAACACGAACTTCATAAAACAAATCAGTGTTATCTATTTTTCAGTTTAATGATTGTGTACATGCATTCTTATCCGAAACAAATTAACTGCAAGTGTATAAGCCTACCAACATGTTCTTCTGTCTTGATTTGTTAATTTGCAGCGCTACTGTTTCTGCATTAGAGTCACGTCTATGTCCAATTTTCCGTGTTTGCACTACTAAGTATCACGTCTTTATTAGCATCTCCATGGTGAAAAAACAAAAGCCACAAATGTAATTCAAGAAATAATTAAGTTTTTGTTCAAGGTAAAACTGGGATCATATACTAGACTTTAAAACGACTGACTGCTGTTTTCATATTCATGAAGTTCCTTTGGTAGGTGGCTGCTTTCAATATGGAACTTCTCATCTGCTGATTCTTCTAAAATTTCTTTTCTGCATTGGCGGTGCAATGAACAAATTATTGAGACATGAGCCATGTGACTTCTGGTTACCCTATAAATGTTGATTTACCGTTTGAATGCAGTTCAACTCAAATACCTCAAAGAGTCTGAAGAGCTACGCCGAGCCATGGAACCCTTGGAACTCATAAAAAGAGTTAGTACGCAGTGGCTTTGTTCTGTCTAATTATTTTATTCTCTGTAAAAGAAATTCAAGTATGAGATGCCACTATACAGTTATGTTGAGCTTGATTTGCATGTAGGATGCTATCTTTCAGTCTATGCTGTATGGACTCAGCAACGAGTATCGGATGCGGGTCCTAATTTATTGGTCGAACCCATTTTAACCTCTCATCAGATGGTTTATGGTCATACTTTTTACGTTTGTATCCGTTTTCTGGGATGAAATGGTGTCATATGTAATTTTGATTAACAACAAGGCACTTATCGCATTTTAACACAATTACGCATTGAAATAGATGCATGATGACAGTATGTAATACAATCATATGACGAGTGTCTATGAGAAGTATCATAGATAACCCACATCACCACTATCAAAGCTTTTATATTATAGGTATACAACTAATGACAGTGCGAAGTAAAAAAAAACAAACAGTGTCCAAATGGAGTTATGAGGCCTGTATTACTTGCCCTTGTCCTGTCAAGTGTTCGTCAGGGTACGTTGTCTGTGCAACAACTTTTATGTTACATTTTAAGCTTTTTAATATGTAATAACTCTTCCCTAATATTCAAGCTTACGTCATAAATTTTTCACATTGCAACTAAATCTTTCCATTCTTCAGGTGAGGGAAATTCAGCAGGAAGTGTACGTAAAACCAGAGGCAGTTGAACAGAAAGAGACAAAGCAGGCTACTGCAGTTGACCTAATATCGAGGTTGAACAATTTTCGTTCTTATACAGATAGTGGCAGCATGAAAGGTAACTACCTAATTAATTTCCCTGAAAAAATTTTGTGGCTAGCGCACTGGAGTTTCAATAGTTGCTCTTTTTGCCTACGAGTTTAAGCTATTATAGTTTACCTTTCAAAACCTGTACGTTTACAGCCCCCACCCACCCAAAAGAAAGGAAGAACACAAGAAGTTTGTCATGGTTCTAACTTGGAACTTAAAACCTTAGAATTTATATTTGGCGTAGGGCATTATGCATAAAAACTTCCTGGTTGTTTTTCCAGTCATGGAAGCATACCTAAGAAAGAAATTTCAGAACCGTCAGATTCTTAGGAGAAGAAAACAACTTGGCAATGAATTCTTAAGTTTATGCTCTCTCTCTCTCTGTTTTTTTTTTTTTTTTTTTTTTTTTGGCACAAGTTATTGTTTTATGTTTTTATTTGAAAATGTGTTGATTTTTTTTTTTTTATAGTCTTCCTGCTAGATTAAAACCCTGGCTCCGCCATGGTTGTAATGTAGTTAAGTATATGTGTGCATAATGAACTAATGGCTTTATATTTGTCATGATCATGATGTTTAATATGTAGATGAATGAAGGATGAACCACTGTAAGATGAAAAGTTTTACTTGATCACTACTCCCTCCGTCCCTTTTTAATTGTTGAGTATTTCATTTCGGGTTGTCCCTTAATAAGTGTGTTTTGAAAAGTTAATGGGTAAAAATTTATACAATTATTGTTTTGCCCTTTTGAAAAGTTAATGGGAAAAGAGTTAATGGGTAAAAGTTGAGGATAATTTTGGAAAGCGGAGGTAAAAATTGATGGGAAAGGCGTAAATTGGAGGTAAAAGTTAATTTGAAAGGAGTAATGATGGTATTTCTCTAATAAGTTGGATTTACGAAGTAACACATTTAAAAAGGGATGGAGGGAGGGAGTACTTTTTTTCATTCGTTTTAGGCCCCGTTCCGCTAAAAATAAACTGTATTTGTTTCACCTCAAAAAACCATTCTATTCCACTAACAAAAAACTCCCCAAAAAAATTGGTTTTGTTTTAATTCTAAAACCACCCTGTTCCACTAAAACTGGTTTTTTGGTTTATTCATTTTGTCTTTATTCAAATTTTTTTCGCAAATGTTATTTTTGCATCAATTTTTTGTGGTTTATTGGTTCCTCTCGACGAGACGAATCTAAAGAGTATAAAATCATAGTCAAAACTAATTTTTTTTTTTATAAAGCCAAAAATACGTGGTTTATTAGTTTAATTTTGGCTTTATTCAAAAAATAATTAATTTTCAGTATAATTTCATACTTGTTAGATTCGTCTCGTCCAGAGGAACCAATAAACCACAAAAAATTGACGCAAAACTAATAAATGCAATTTTTTTTTAATAAAGACAAAACGACTAAACGAAAAAACCAAAAAACCAAAATTTAGTGGAACAAGTTGTGGATTTAAACCACAACCAAAGGCCTAAAAAACTAAAAACCCAATAAACCCTTTAGTGGAACACCCCCTTAGTTTTGAAGTAGAAGAAGGTAGTCCCTTGTATTTTTTGAAACAAAAAATAATTGCATCTGAGCATTAATGTCATGACGATAATTTTCTCATACTTCAATTGCACTTTTGGGTGCAAACATAGAAATGGAGTTGTTGTGTATCTTGCATTATGCTGTAGTATCAAGACATTATTTCAGCTGTTACCTGTTGAGTTTAATGCTTGTGACATTCTCATCTCTACTAGTGAGCTGATCAAGTTAAAGGCGGCTCGCTATGAGTTGTGAAGCGAGAGCGTTACTTACAAGTATAGGACACAAATTTTCATTTGTTGGGGATCTTGTTATAGGGTTTAGAGTCGTAAGAAATTTATGGGTTGGGATCTTGTTTTAGCAAAAACTGTTTACTTTCAGATTTCAGTTCCTGCTTTCTTCTTTCTCTTGTTTCTCTGATATGATGAAGGTCGTTTATCCAAAATACTTACTCTTCACAGCTCTAGAAGAATGGCGTAAAAGGAAGATGGAACGAGCAAGACAGCGCGAACTTGGGAAAAATGGAACAGCCACCTCGCAAGCTTGAAATTCTCCGTTACCTAATTCTAACCTCTTACGTCGAACAGTTAAGAGTCATTGCTCAAGAACTGATATGTGTACATCTTGCAGCTTTAGTTGGTAGGGAGCCAAGAAATTCTGTTGTAATACCCA
Organism: Gaultheria prostrata; assembly: GCA_036023075.1. Classification (NCBI taxonomy): domain Eukaryota; kingdom Viridiplantae; phylum Streptophyta; class Magnoliopsida; order Ericales; family Ericaceae; genus Gaultheria; species Gaultheria prostrata. Next base: position 11,270 of record JAXBDA010000845.1, read on the forward strand.
ATGAAAAATGCAGCTGCATTATACTGTTTGCAACAAAGGCTACATAATTCTTTCAGTTTTACCATGCTCTTCGTACTCGGGTTTTGTGATTGTTTTGACTGCTGGCAAAGGCCAGGAGGCTTGTGACACTGCCTGTCAAGGGTGTGCACAAGATAAATTTTGACAGCCCATTCTTTATCGGGCTCGGACTAGCCCGACCCAAGTCCATTGCGAACCAATCGATTTCGGAATGGAACGACCTCAGCTGTTTTCCTTGAGCCCAGGCTATGGCCTGTTGGTATTCTGTCCATGCGCCTATGCTTGACCTTGGGTCTGGGCAAAAAGTTCAAGGCTTTTGTCCTGGCCAGTTGGGCTGCCAATCTGACCTGGTTTTGGTCCTCGTTATAAATACGGCCCTGGAATGGACCAACTTTGGCCCAAACGCTATAGGGTCGGGGTTAGACCCGACAGTCTTTGTGTCGGCAAATTTACACCCTACGTCCTCGAGGCTTCATTATTTTTTTCTGGAAGATTTATTTTCCTAAAATTGTTTACCAATGGATAAGTTACTTTCTAAAAAACTACACATAATTTTTATTTTTTTTCCCTATCCTTTTCATACAACTGAATAGGGCCTGATACATTTTAACTTTAGTTTTCTAGATGGGGATTCTAAGGAGTTCTCATTTATTTTAACGTTCTATTCTTTCTTTTTCCCCTCGCGATCAGATTATGTATACATGCATTTTCCTCATCAATGTGCATTCTTCAAATGAACTGCAATTTAAGTTTGAACTTCGGACCACACACGCTGTCCATAAAGAAAACCACAAGCACGCGCACACATGATTTACTGGTCTACCAACTACCTCCATTGGAACAGTTTGATTTCTTATATATACGAGCTACAAGTACAACATCCATAGTCAAAAAACTTGATACGCAGAGCACAAGTTTCCTTCTGGAGAGTCGTAAGATAAACAAACATCAAAACTCACGGCAACAGCAGTTTACCTGAGCTACTTCTGTCAGTTCCAATTTTACCTTCTTCCTTCAACACGACAGAATTTGCGATGTTTGGGAACTGAAACCCGACGGAATTCTTGGTGTTTGGAAACTGAAACCAGAAATCGGAAAGCTGAAGTCGCAGCGGCAGGGGAAGAGTAAAAGCTTCTACAAAATCAAATGCAGGATCTCGCGGTTTCTGCATTTCGTGCCTACGACAAAAATCTGAGTAGTTGTCTAAAACTGTGAAACTGGGTCCAGAGTTGCCAAAAAACTGACACACAGGGTCAAGGGTTGCCAAAATCAGAGAAACTGGGTCACAAAAGTTGGCCCCCAAAGTATTCTCCATTCCAGTCTGCAAATGAAAAGTACGGTTAGAGCCAAAAATCCTTAGTCAACTTCCAAAATGAATGTCAAAATGTGACTGCATTTAATGACATTCAAACTCCTAGTTTCTAATGGTAACATGATAATGCCAATACTCCTGCACAATATTCCTTTCACTTTGATTGGCGTCCTTTGTTACTAGTAAAAGGAACATAAGAAAGAGCACTAAAACACAATATAAGAGAAGCAATTAAATCATAACTTCACCAGCTACCGACATTACAATCAACCAAAAAGTCAAAAACATCTACACAGATCAAGTATATGTGCATGTGTGCGCGCTCGTTTAATATACTAATAACTTCAACAAGTTTCTACTTTTTAGTTCTCCTTTCACGACATGCCAACTCCTAAAAGTACTCACTGGATGCTTATTTCAGGTTTCTGCCATCTATTACCTAACATTATTCTCCTCTTAATGATCAAGTTGATCGATTCAGAAAGCATCTCTCCATGTCACAAGATGATACATGTTCTTGATGCTCAGTTGCTCTTACCAGAACATCAGAGGGAATTAATATACCACCATGAGTGCTTGTCATACAAGAAAATTGTTCATGACAAACAATCTAAGCAAAACAAAACGAATAAACCTTAACCTACCTATGAATACTTATCAAAGAACACACGTAGATCATTTTGCATACAGATCATTTTGCGCACGTAGATATCATTTTGCCTTTCTCCAACGGTGAACTTCAGAAATGCAAATAGTTTTGACTAGTGGCATTAAATACATTTAGGCATGACTCACATTTTGTTAACCTCCATTTTTGCCTCATATCCCTATTCTTTTAAGAAACTTGGGTTTAATATGTAACAAGTGTATGATGGACAGATCAAAAAATAAATAAAAAATGTATGATGGATAACTTTAAAAAAAACTACTCAATGCCCTTGTCATGACTATAGTTCGAACATGCAAGAGAATGAACGTCTACTATTCTTGTTCGTGAGATTTGCATAACAATGTACAGTAAATCAAAAAAAAGGACAGAGTGTAATGCCTCATACATTTGACAAGGGTATAATGGGGAACTTAGAGCCAACTAATAAATGCCAATATTTTTCAGACACGCAACACAAGGTATGTAAACTATTCCTCCTTGTGAGATTCCCATAACAATGCACCCGAATAGCCAAAAAGGACAGAGCATAAGTGCGAAAAAAAGTAAACATGCCTTTCCACATGGTAAGACCTTCATAACCCCACTAGTTTTAAGTATATAACATCAACAAAATCAACAGTAGTACAATGTTTATCCTAAAAGGCATTTCGGGATTGCTCTTCTTATTCCAAATAACTAATAAGAGGAAATCAAGTGATGCCTTACACAAACATCTAGTTTGCCCAACTAACCTCCCGTTTAATAAGGATATTATCTAGTGCGGAGATGGAGCACGTACGCATCCAATATTTCTATCCCGCCATACCTACGTTTCAAACTCATTTGACAAGAACCGGCAATTCAACATGTCAAATCTCAACTCTCACGACGATATAACCATGCATGTGTGAAAAATCTAAGAGTAACCTAAACAAAAGTATTAAAAATAGAATCAGATTCCCATGTGTGGTCAATGAGGCATTTTTAAAAAGCAAGAAGGCAGACACCCTAGTGAAATCACAATGAAGTTCATAAATTTTTAATTTCCGGAAGCCTGACTAAGCAAATCTATTTAAGATTTTTATATGATCTTTTGGAAATGGACTACAAAATGTTAATAACTACAAGTTTATGTTTTGCAAGTAGAACTGAAGAGTCAAAGCTGCTCACTTTATACAAGCTTGAAATATTACGGATCAAATAATATAGGCAATTGAAATAGGAAGCTCATTAATAGATTTACTTTAGTGACATATTGAAGTCTGTTTACCAACTGAGAAGTATTCAACATTAACATGGCTAGACTGGAAAATACCACGAGAAAATAGCCAAATAGTGAATAATTCAGCTCATGAAGCATGTCCTGATAGCTCTGCCAAATTTATTTAGATAGGACTACCACAACATTGACTTTGCCATGATTGAGTAGAGGAATTCATCCACTAGTATAATTTTAACTTGATAGGTCGTTGCTCCGTTAAAACTGCAAAAGAGGATGACCTTTATGAAATGGTTTCAAATGACACAATGGTGCCAAGTGCAAACGAAGTTCAGCAGACATGGTTAGCAATGAGCAACAGCTGTGACAGCCCATTTAAAGCACCACAATGGTGTGCTTAGCAATGGGAATATTTGAAGGCCAAACTTTTTTACCTCTTTCCATCTATTGTTAGCTCCATGTAACATCAAACTCCAAGTTCTATACTTGCCTCTTGTGGTCTTACCTTTCCATCCAATATGCAACTTATTTCCACTTTCCTAGTTTGCAAAAACTATAAGATTTGTGGATGGATCTTGAATCAAATGAAAGCTTCCTACGCACTCCATAACTAGTCCATTACTTCACTTGCTGGCGAATTCGTAGTTCATACTAGAAGTTCCTAACAATCTCCGAATATTACATATCCATATGAGTGCACGCTATTTGTTTCTTTTTTTAGTTGTTTATTAAAGTATTAGACACCTCTTAAATATTCATGTTTTAAAGTAATTTTTAAATTAGAAAGATTTAAGGTTAATTTTTTTTAACAATAACCAAGATGTAGGATCAGATCAATATGCCCATACAAAGATATGAAAGCACAAGAAGACTGGTAGGATAGAAAGGTTCAAATAAGCTACTAATAGGAGCTAGGGATAATAACTATGATGCAGGCCCGTACATTTTGCAGGCGAGTGTAGTGTAGTGCTCCTGAGTCCCCTGGCTGCAATAGGGATACTGACAACTGAGATTTTTTTGGACATGTAACTAGTCTATTCAACAACCAGAAAACGGAAGAGTTTACTACATTATAGCCAACCTGAGTGTAGTGTAGTGCCCTATTGCATGCATCATTTACACACTTGCAAAACCAATCTTCAATGATGAGTCTAATTTTAACAAAATGCAGATAAACAGGAGAGTGTTTTCCGTTTAACAAAACATTGGCTCAGTATTATACACAATTGAATCTGTACAAAAGACAAAAAAGGAGAGTGCTTTCCGTTTAACACAACATTAACTCGGAATTATACCCATTACACAAAATTTGTCTGTACAAGAGACAAAAGGTTAACAGAGAAAGACAGAAACAGCTGAGAAAAACAGAGATAGACCACCAGGTACTCTACATGGTGCACACGAAAAACTCTTCAAATGTTAGTTCTACTCTACAAGGTGCACATGAAAGACTCTTCGCATGTTAATTCTCAAGTTTGTGTCGTTCCAAAATTGAAAAGTCTCATCTGCCACTGATCTAAAATAGACATGATGGCATTAGGATGTCAACACATTGAATTTACCTCTAAAAGACACTAAAGTGCTTTGAAGCTTGAAATGAAAAGGAGTATATAAGTATCTTCGAAGAGCAACATAGAGATGACACAAGGAATTTTAGAAAAGCAGAGAGAGAGGGAAGCGAAGAAGTAAATGAAGTTTCAGAAACCCATAATTGCAAGGCAAAAAACTCCCTGCAAGTCAAATCGTGTCATATAGGCAGTCTATGCCACAGGAGTTACAGATAAGAAGTGGGTCAGATAGCAGATTGAATAACACTACCAAAAAAACGTAGATAATGCAAATGAGATTGAAGCGAAGCCACACCAAAGCAGATGAACCAATGTGCTACATGTAGTTTTTTATTAAAAGGATAAATACTGAGACCAATCTACTTAGAACTGTGAACAAGCTACTTAAAACTGTGAACTAAATGTTATGATGGCAATAAGAAAGTTTGGCTTACCTCAGTATATAACATCCAAAAACACTTGATGCACCATAACAACAAAAGCATCAACTCCTTAAAAGTTAGTTAATTGCAAATACGAAGCTTCCCGTTCCAGTCATCAGCCACGCCATAATCAAGACTGAGCTCTCTCAAAGGAGGGATGTTCTCCATCGCAAACAGCATAAGGTGCGGGAACATCATATTACTGTGATCATATAGCACAAGCTGCACCAGAACATTAGGACTTGAACTATGGCTTATGTAACAAGCCACATTCCTCATTCTTGACACATCCATTGCAAATTGTAGTGGAGGAATTGAAGGGTACAAAGGATGCACATAATCTTGAAATACTTCAGATAAATTCCCCCATTCAGTCCATCTACAAGCAAACCGATTCGGATACACCAAATTATCTCCGTTCATCGTGAAAAGCTGGGCTTGCTCTCTCGTGAGAACAACTCCAGCAAACTCACAAATAAAGGTGCCGGCTGGAATCAAGTCCAGAGACCTAACTCCCCAACCAGTTTCCCTTGACCTAAAAACCTCAAACCTCTTCTTCACTCCATTTTGGCTTACACGGTTCCGGCATTCCGGGGGACACCGACAATTGATGCCGCATTCATATATCAATGGTTTGCCCCTCAAAAGAATTCCGTTACGATCGTAAGCAAATCCACCCCCATTTTTCCGAGCACAGAGGCAATCATCACCACAAACTGAAACACAGTCACACCCACTGCATGCCCCGCCATGATACACATAAGGAGGGAACACAGTCGTCTTGACATACTCATAGTACACTGGTTCATGCTCATTATCTATATCGTTGTACAAAAGAACTGGCTCCTTTTCCTTCGTCATTGATATGTCAAAACTAATATAACCCTCCGGTCTAACCTTCAATGGCTCCTTCCTCAGAGTCTCAGCAAATCTCAAAATAGCACTACCCATTTCCGGTTGATTATCCATTCTAACAAGTTTGAACTTGTACACCCCAAACCCAGATTTACCCACATCAAACCATGACGCAATAACCTTGTACAACCCATCATAAATATAAACTTTATTGCTGGGGCTCCCCTCATATTTTCGTCCACGGATCACTCTTACCTCAAGCCCATAATGCATGCTCCGCTCCAATGCAAGGTTCCCCCCCTCCAGTTTTTGATGACCACATTGCCTTGCATTCTTGTCTTGCCCACCTTGACCCGTATATATGATGACATCACCGCCATCTTCATCGTCTTCGTATCCACCTGACCTTGAACGGATGCAAAATATTAATTTCAGGGGAAATGCCAGTACAACTAAAATAGAAGAAATTGTAACTTACGTGCAAGATACAATTCAGATTAAAAAAAACGTGCAAGATACAACACCAACTACCAATTTCTATCAACAGGAAAATGTCATTTAAGAACCAAGAACTCCATTGCATTTTAAACAAGAGATTCAAGGGATCAACATTCAAGTAACAAAATACCTCCCTACCTATCCAGTCATATTTTTGCTTAACATTCTTAATTGAAGGTAAACAAAAACTTGTTTCTCCACCAAATTAGCATAAACACGAACTTACCGCTCCAGTTTTTGAGTTTTTGTTTTTGAGCTCTAATAATTCCATCTTCTCTCTAAACGTGAAAAAAAAAATATATATGAACCTTTCTATCAAAGATTAAGACACTTGATTGAACCTACTGAATCCCAATAATTCCAAAATTTCATAAGAAAACATATCTACTTTTAAAAATTAGAAACAAAAATTTTGGCAGATGAGCCTATACAGCTGGAATAAATTCTTCATAATTACTACTAAAATATTATAATACTACTACAACAACAATATCCGTACCCACTTACTCCTGCAATGAAGCATGTCTCGAGACGGACCTAACATTTAGCAATATATGCACAAAGTGACTACTCTTAGAAAATTTTAACGTTTAAATAGTGACCCCTAAATCTCCAAAAAAATTCAAGAAACTCCAGGCCGTTATGCCGTGGAACAATGCTTTCAAATCAAAACCGAAAGGCATCGATGAGGGAAGGCGGGCCCAGATACCTGATTTAATCTATGTGCTCCTTACCTTGCTCATTACCTTAAACTACTCCTCACGTGTCCAACCCAGCTCACGTGCACCTCCACGCACCTCCACTAGAAGTCCGGGGACAATCCTACCGTCCAATAGCAGCCCCCAATCCATCACTAATTCCTACTACTACAAATGTATAATAGTAACTGCTACAAATAAAAGTCAACAATGAGAAGCTTTTTTAACCTGAAACGACAATGCTCGTCGCGATGGGCTCCTTATTCGAACTACAATTACCCGGCAGGAAATCAATTCCAGCCTGAGGCGTCCCATGTAACCCAACAACACACAGCTCCATCCGATACACAAACAAATCCCCAATCTGAACCCCAGGTACGTTCCCCACAATCCTCTTATCCCTATTCTGCCACAACCCCTTCGCCTTCATCACCGACGCCGCCTTCAAATCGCTCCGTACCCTCCCGCTGCCGCCGCCGCTGCAGAACCGGCTCTGTCTCTCCTCCTCCTCCGCGTAAACCCTCAGCGACTCGTAAATCATCCTCGTCTTCCTAATCACCTCCCGAAAGTACCGCTGCTCGTTCGCGCCAAAGTCCGTAACCCTAACCAATTCAGACGACCGCTTATTTGGGTTCGGAATTGGGGTGGTGGGGGAGGATACGGCGACGGTCTGGTTCTGGGTTTCCGGCACCAGGACGAGCGCGCGCGAATCGGGATCGGACGCGGCGTCGTCGTCGGAGGGCTGGGGGAAATGGGTTTTTCCGGCGAAGGCGGTGCGGAAGGCGTCGGAGATGCGGTTGTACTCGTCCTGAATTTGGGAGGTTGGGTTATTGGTAGGGGCTGAGAGGAAAGGTTGTTGGAATTGGTAATCGTCGTAGGGTTCGGGTTTCGGTTCTAATTTGGGGGTGAGGAGAGTGGTGGTGGCGGCGGCGGCGGTGGTGGTGGTGGTGGGGAGGAGGGTGAGGTGGAGGTCTTGCAAGGGGTTGACGGAAACCATTTTTGAAAGAGGGTGTTTCAGAGAGAGAAAGTGAGGTAAGAAATGGACATGGAAGGGGGGAAGTGAGTGTTGTCAGGGAGAGATTCTGCTCGAAATTTTGTAGAGAGAGAGAAAGAGAGAGAGAGAGAGGGAGGGTGGGGAGGGGACAATCTTTTTGTTTTGTTGTCCAGAAATTGGGAAATGGATTGTAGTAAAAGGCTCTAGACGTGTGAATTTTGGTTATTTACGTTTTCACCCCTGGCTCTATTTTTTCTTTTCTTTTTTGGCGAGAAGGATTTTGTTTCTTTGATTATTTTGAACATTGAGACTATAAGAGAGTGATTAATTCCACCAATTATAAATTCAATTGGTTTCCGGTAGTCATCCGGCACAAAATACGCATTTTTCGCCTTTTAAAAACTCGAATATGAATTATATTGAAGTGAGACTTCCACGCATTTTTTGTCTGAAAATGATTTTCAGCCTTTTCTTTGTTACAGATACACTCTGAAACTTGTTATTTGGTGTTGTGCAATTCTTAATATTAAATGAAAATTTTTAGGGAGCATTCATAAATAAATACTATGAAAGTCTTTGTTTTTCTACTCTATGTAAATAAGCATGATTATAATCCAATTAAATCCTCATATACTCTATTGAAAATGGCATACACTATATAAGTTAAGAGGGTCTAATTTTTATTTTAAGAGATGATCCTCTAATTTGTTATTACGTCTAACCTGTTAAGAAACTCCATCTTAAGAACATGGAATTGACTCAAGAAAATAAAAGAATTTAATTGCGCCAAATCCACACTATGTAGATAATAACGTTAATTTTTGAAACTTTCTTGCAATGTTCTTGTTAAATTGTTCAATGCATTAAAAAAATACTCCACATTCATAATTTTTGGTCCCAATTTAAACCTAAGGAGAAATTAGCTAATGAAATTTCACATTAATCTTTTCTTTTTTAGAGTAGTATATGTAATAATAATATTTTTGAATAGTGAAGGAAGAAAGAAAAAGTATGACAAGTGTATTGAATATGTTTCTCTAATAAATAGAAATTCCAAAAAGGGACCAATAAATTGACACAGAGGGAGTAGGTATTTTCCTTTTCAATCACTTCTCATTATTTAAGATTCTTCGTTTTCAACCACAATGACCACGTAGTGGCAGCTAGGAATGGCCATGGAGCGGAGCAGGGCGGGTTTTATCATACACTAACCCGAAAATTTAACCCTACCCCACCCCGCCCTTAACCCCACCAGGTAATTGATGGGTACCCTCTTCCCCGCCCCCATTGGGTAACAGGTTTACCCGCCCCTCTCCGCTCCTATTTTTTTTTAAATATTAAAATAATTTTTTATTTCAAAATAAGTGAGCACAAAAAATAAAAGCTCACAAAATAACAATTACAACTTAACCAACATTTACTATCTACAATGAATGAAAAATAATTGACATCTAATATGGGATTCTAGGATTTATTTATGGGGTTAGTTCCACTAACACAACGAATAACACAACATTTGACACAATGATAATGGGAGCTAGGAGCCTCGCGCTAACAATCAGACCCGTTCAATTTGTTTAAAACATGTTTGTAAGAATTCTTGTAAAAAAATCAACTCATTTGAATATCGGCAAAGGCTTTATTAGGTCATTCAGTTTATTCTTGAAAATCTCAACAGAATCAAATGAATGAACCGATCAAGCCCTTACCGATATCCAAATGAGTTGATTTTTTACGGAAACCTTAAAAACATGTTTTAAACAAATTGAACGGCTCCGATCATTTCCGTGGAGCTCACACCAAAAACTTGTATCAAATGTTATGTTAGCGAAAACCGCGCCCTTATATATATACGACGCGGTTTCATGGACACAACGAATACCATAATATTTGACACAATTAATTTTTTTTTTAGTCCCACGCGAATGATTGAATGGGGTGCAAAAAAGAAGGAAAAAATTGTTAACTGACAACAACGTAAGTAAAAACACTGACATCAAAAATCATCAAATGTAGATGCTCTAACAATGATCTAAAAAGTAGTTTTGTTGCTTTTGTTTGGCCGAATTTCTCGTTGTTAGAACCAATTGTTAAAAGACAATTTTCTATAAAATGCTAAAATTAAAGTGTTAAAAGACAATTTTCTCTCAAATACTTAGGGGTGTTTGGGCACCCCTTTTTCACATTTTGGGATTCTCATTTTTACATTATGCATGTTTGGCAAAAGAAAGCCATAACATGTTTTCCCAAAATGAGTTTTGAAATTGTGAGTTTAGAGATGAGAAGTCAAAAGTAAGTTGAGAGAAGTTTTTTGACTTCTCATTTTTTACTTTTCTCATTTTGATTAGTAAAAAGACCTGCAAAATGTATTATGCACATATCTCTCAAACACTACTCTTGTTGCCAAATGCATTCTGCATGTTTTTCCCAAATACTCCTACCAAATTCAAAATATATTCTGGCCATAATCCAAAAGGCCAAAAAATTGAAAATGAGGCTCCCAAACACCCCTTTACTCATTTTGCTAAACGCAAGTTACTCAAAATACAATTACCTACTACATGTGTTTTTAGCAAATGGAAGTTGGGACTTGTGCTAAAAGAAAAGTTTTGGCAAATTGTGCTCTCGCGACTGTTCAAATGCTTTTCCATTAAACCTACGAGTATTAGGGACAAAAGGGTCCAATGAATTTTTTTTATTATAAATATGGTCCCACAAAATGGGTAAAGAATCATAGCCATTGGGCCCAAGAAGGCTCGAGGGCATTTTCGTCAATGTCAGGAAAGTATCTTTGGCATTCCGCAGCCCCCCAATTGGATTTGAATTTTCAGATTCTTGTTCAAAAACATTGGAATCGCGGGTATATTTCAGCCGTGATGGTCTACATGAAGCTTCATCGTAAGAAACAAGAATCACGCATATCACACCGTTAATTTTTGGATCAACCGTCACACGTGTTAAGACTTTATTAAAGGCATCTGCAGACCTTTTTATCTCCGTGCGTGGATGATCCCACTGATCCGAGGCTATACGTACGCAGAGCACGGAGTAATTAGAGTACAATTACTCCCTTCGTCCCCAATTTTTTTTTCGATCGTCACTTTTTATTATTCTAAAATAATTGTCTCAATTCAAAAAATGGGCGAAAAATAGTGAGTTTACATTTTTAGCCTTACTTTTTGAAATTAAGTAGTACATGCAATGATAATGTTTTGAAAGGTAAAAGGACAAAAGAAAAAATATGATAAGTGCAGTGATGATACCCCTAAATAAGTTTTGAAATTCTAAAAACGGAACAATAAGTTGGAAAGGAGGAAGTATAACAAAAAAAATGTCTAATTTATTATTCAATGTTATTTGTAAATTTGCGTATTATATTAATTTCGTTAGGTATTGTTTAAATTTTTTGTTTATCTCGATGAAAAAATTTTAAATTTCCACCCAAAAATAATTGGAAGCAAATAATTTTTTTTTTGTTTTTTTTTACATTTTATTTTCATGTTTGAACCATATTTTTTTAAAATTTTTTGTTTCACTCCTATTGTTGGGAAGAGTAAATTGTAAAAAGAAAAATGATGCAATTCTAAAATCTTATTTTTATGAAATAATATTTTATGAAAAATAATAGAATAATAAAGTTAGTCCAACTTGTCTATATTAGTGTAGTTTCAGCAAAATAAGTTTAGCTTGAATAAGAATAGTGATTAGTGAGACAGACATATGCTTTAGAGCATCCACATCTCTCTCTTTACTCTCTCTTCTACGTTAAAGTGAAGATCAAAATCTTAAAAACCTTGCTTTACCAGCCTGGCTTAATCCACCTGAGAGTTAATTTGAGCTATAGTGCCTTTTTTCTTCCCCTGAGGCACACTGTTCACTCGCCCTATATTAGTTTACCAATTTCCTGCGTTGAATCCTGCTGTACTAGGCAATGCTTTGGCCCACTTTGACATTTCAATATTATATTAGAAGAATAAGAAGATATTTTACGGACATAGTTAAAATAGAGAGTCTGATGCAGTATGTATTATAAAAGTGACTAGCTAAAGTAATGAAGTGACTTTTTAAGATGTAATTTGGTCCAAAATTTAGAGAGATTGATGCGGATACTCTAAGACTTGACAATATCATATTGGTATCATTGGTTAAAAAAAAAAAGATGAAAGAGGTATATTAAGGTGATTTGATATGTCTATCGTAGATTAACTGATCGAGTAGTAAGAAAATATGATATAGTCACGATATGTGGTAGACTAGTAGTACTAATGGGAGGTGTATACCTAAACTTATTTAGAGCGCGTTAATTTGAAGGGATTTTAGATTTCTTGGATATCACATAATATGAAGCCTTTGACGGAACTCAATAAAAATGAGGGATTTATGCAGCCAATAATAATGAATTAAAATTTAAGACTCCATTTGATTTGATTTGGCTTCAACAATGTCCCTTTGAACGTGACCCTCAAAATAGATAAAAAGAACTTCACTCTTTATGTAATCTTAGGTCATGTTCGGAAAGGGTTTTGAGATCCGGTCTCAAACTTTTTCAGGTGGGCCCCTTATTCCACCTCAATGTCAGCCCATGTCTTTTCTTTTCCATTTAAATTTTTTGGAGCACTACTCTAGTTTATATGTTATGCGAGATAGGTCCGTGGGGTCCATTTCGAAGACCCACACGAATAATCTGAGCCGTCCATTAGTTCTAAAATTATTCTTTGAGTCATCCAGGAAAAAATTCACGTCAATCGACAACTTTAAGTACTTGATCCAGTTGTCTAACTTTCTTCCAAATTTTGTCAGAAATCAGGATCCTAAATTGTGAATAATTAATTAGAAGATTGATCAACCACTTATAATTTTTCGAATGAGCTGATTTTTTAGGAGTTACTCAAAATAATTATTTTAAAAGGAATGAACAGCTTGGATTATTTGTATGAGTCTTTGAAGTCGGTTTCACGGACCCATGTCAGATAATGTATAAACTAGAGTAGTGCTCCCAAAAATAAAGATAGAAGAGAGAACAAATGGTTTGACATTAAGGTGGCTTAAGGGGCCCACCAGAAAATGTTTGAGACCAGGTCTCAAAACCCTTTCCGAACATGGTGTTAGTATTCATATGCGGGTCCCATATATTCAATGTGAGAGAGTTTGTACAATTATTGGTACTAGCATAAACCCGTGCTATGCACGGAGATATGAAATAAAATAAAGTGTTTACCCTTTTTTTTTTAAATTGTATTTTCAATAACAAAGTGTTTGGAATTTCTGGATCAATTAAATTAAGAGATTGGTCCATGATATCTATTCGAATAGTTTGGAATGGGTTGATGACCCAATTTAGTTCACATTGATCATCATTGAATGTTTGAATAGTTTGGAATGGGATCAAGTGATGTAGGTAAGAGTGTCTTTAAAGTTTAAACAGTAATTATCGGTTTGGGTCTGTATTGTTCACACAAATGCACAAACGAATATTATTTTTGGTGAGTTTCCCACTTGATAAAATGTTGATTTGATAAAATCAAGGGTTGATTTTATCAAGTGAGGAAGAAAGTTGATAAAATCTCAAATTTTTTAGTGCAAAAATCTGAGATTTTATCAAACTTTATTCCTCACTTGATAAAATCTAGTGTTGATTTTAAAATCAAGTGGGAAACTAGGCCTTTATCCGTTTGCAAATGTCAATGGGTGGAGTCCGCTTATTTATCAATTTTGAGTATGGTTTCTTCACAAACACATACGCTCACCTTTAATATCATACAAATAGCAAATGAGTTGGGTAAAAAAAGAATTGATAAGATTCATAATGTAAACAAAAAAATGAATCAAAAGTGTGACATTTTACAACCATTCCATAAATTATGGTAAATAGGTAATTCTGATTGAAAAGTAAAATAAGAGGTTGTTAGGGAGCAAATAAAAATTGAACTTGCCAATTAATTTGGGTTGTTGAGAGAATATATAATAGGTAGAATCGATCTTAATCAAATTGGAGAATGTATATCTTTGATTAACCATTTTAATTTTACTTTCAAAATCATTTTTTGTTTTCCAAAAGCCTTTTAGAAAGTTGACAAAAAACTGAATAATATTAGGCAAAGTTATATTGGATGGGTTGGATATATAATATACTTGTACCAGAAATACTGAATTATGTTTCCTAAATCCACACTTTTAAATTACAAAACATTTTATTCATATTCTTTTTCTTCACTACTAATGATAATTGAGAGAATCTGATACACTTCATATATAATAATAGGTCAACTAACCAAAAACACGATAACTTAATGGGGTTGCCCTTACGGTCTTTCCCAGGACTTGGAGATTTGCTCATACCTAAAGTTTCAGGTTTTATTCTCCAATTGCCAGCAACTCTTAGATCACATCAACCCACGTGTAAGCATTTGAAATGGTTGTGGGAGGCGATGTGTATAGATTGTTGGGGTGCGAGGGCACCTTGCATTACCAAAACCAAAAAAAAAAACTCTAACACGGTAAAAAAGGAGGAAGCTAGTAATGTGAAAGTATAACATGAAAAAGTCATGAAAAAAAAAATCCTATTTTTTTCCAAAAACCACTTGCTTGCACAAAATTTGTAGGTACTAAAGTCTCAAAAAAAAATCTTAAAAAAGGAAAAGGTTGAACCTCTTATTTGTGGACAAAAATAAGAAGTCTGAATTATACTTCTGCTAATTTCCATAGAATCACGAAACTCAAAATATAAGCATAATTGCTTGCACATAAAAAATAGAGTACAAACAGATTGCGTATAAAGATCATGAAGATGTCCTCGAGGCTCTATCTACGTACCTGCAAATAAAACACATAAAAAAACCCGGCAAAAAAACTAAAAACATTTTTTTTTTTATACTTCCTCCTTTCCAACTTATTGTTCCTTTTTTAGAATTTCAAAACTTATTAAGGGAGTATCATCACTGTACTTGTCATATATTTTCTTTTTTCCTTTTACCTTTCAAAACATTATCATTGCATGTACTACTTAATTTCAAAAAGTAAGGCTAAAAATGTATTTTTTGCCCATTTTTAGAACTGAGACAATAATTTTAGAACAATAAAAAATGGCAATCGGGATAAAAATTACTCCGTGCTCTGCGTACATATAGCCTCGGATCGGTAGGATCATACACGCACGGAGATAAAAAGATCTGCAGATGTCTTTATTAATAAAGTCTTAACACGTGTGCATCCCCTTTAGACTGTTGATTCAAAAACTAACGGTGCGATATGCGTAATTCTTGTTTCTTACGATGGAGCTTCATGTAGACTATCACAGCTGAAATATACCCGCGATTCCAATGTTTTTGAACCAGAATCGGAAAATTCAAATCCAATTGGAGGTAATTGTACTTTGAGCACTCCCAAGTCGCAACTCCCATTTGCTAAAAACACATTTAGTAGGTAATTGTACTTTGAGCTACTTGCGTTTAGCAAAATGAGTAAGTATTTGAGAGAAAATTGTCTTTTAACAACTTAGTTTTACTCCCTTCATCCGGATTTGTTAGTCCGTTTTAGGAGTTCGTGCCATTTTTCAAATGATTATATATTATAATTTATAATCTTTTACGTGATTTTAAAAACATTGTCTTGTAGAACTAGTCAAGATCTATCAAACAAGATCGATATTGGATGTAAAATTACTTCCCAATTTAAAGATATCATTAAATTTTTATCCGGTTACAATAAAACGAGGGACAAACAAATCCGGATGGAGGGAGTAGCATTTTATAGAAAATTGTCTTTTAACAATTGGTTCTAACAACGAGCAATTAGGCCAAACAAAAGCAACAAAACTACTTTTTAGATCATTGTTGTTAGAGCATCTACATTTGACGAATTTTGATGTCAGTTTTGTTACTTACGTTGTCAGTTAACAATTTTTTCCTTCTTTTTTGCACCCCATTCGATCATTCACGTGGGATTCAAAAAAAAAAATTGTGTCAAATATTGTGTTATTCGTTGTGTCCATGAAACCACGTCGTATATATATATATATATATATAAAGCGTTTTTCACAAAAACTGCTCCGATCAACCCCTTCCGAGTGTTTTTTTTTCACGAATCCTTGCGTTGTACCTTAAGAACACGTTTTAAACACGTCTAAACACATCTAATGGTTCGGATCGTTGAGATTTGGTCCAGAACAATGAGGTCCGGACGGGTCCCGATTTTATTGGTTTGGATGGGAAGCTTGGTGTATATATATATAGGCCGGTTCCCCTCACACTTAAAATAACACTAAAAATGACACACAAATTTGTGGATTTCACTCTTCCGGGCCCCACTGTGAAATTCTGAACCATTGATCTTGTTTAAATGAGTAAAATAGAAGGTCCTGCAAAATTTCAGCTCAATCGGATATCGAAAAGTGCTTGATCCAACCAGTTTTGCAAAAACTATGACAGAAAATAACATTTTTTAAACTGTTTGAATCAAGCACTTACCGATATCCGATTGAACTGAAATTTTGCAGGACCTCTTATTTTACTCATTTAAACAAGATCAACGGTTCAGAACTTCACAGTAGGACCCGGAAGAGCGAGGTGTCATTTTTTTTGTGTTATTTTAAGTGTGAAGGGAACTGGCCCCATATATATATATATAAAGGGGGCGGTTTTGCTAACACAACAAATAACACAACATTTGATACAAGTTTGTGGTGTGAGCCCCACGCAAATGATCGGAGCTGTTCAATTTGTTTAAAACATGTTTTTAAGGCTCCTGTAAAAAATCAACTCATTTGGATATGGGTAAGGGCTTGATCGGTTCATTCAAGCTAAGCTTATTTTGCTGAAACTACACTAATATAGACGAGTTGGACTAACTTTATTATTTTATTATTTTTCATAAAATATTATTTCATAAAAATAAGATTTTAGAATTGCATCATTTTTCTTTTTACAATTTACTCTTTTCAACAGTAGGAGTGAAACAAAAAAAAAAAGGATCAAACATGAAAATAAAAGGTAAAAAAAAAAAAACTATTTGCTTCGAATTATTTTTGGGTGGAATTTTAAATTTTTTTCGTTGAGATAAATAAAAAATTAAACAAACACTAACGAAATTAGTATAATACGCAAATCTACAAATAACAATGTTTAAAATTTATGAAACTAATCTACAAATAACATTTTATTCATATTCTTTTTCTTCACTACTAATGATAATTGAGAGAATCTGATACACTTCATATATATAATAAGTCAACTAACCAAAAACACGATAACTTAATGGGGTTGCCCTTACGGTCTTTGGCCCAGGACTTGGAGATTTGCTCACACCTAAAGTCTCAGGTTTTATTCTCCAATTGCCAGCAACTCTTTGATCACATCAACCCACGCGTAAGCATTTGAAATGGTGGGAGGCGATGTGTATAGATTGTTGGGTGCGAGGGCACCTTGCATTACCAAAACCAAAAAAAAAAAACTCTAACACGGTAAAAAAGGAGGAAGCTAGTAATGTGAAAGTATAACATGAAAAAGTCATGAAAAAAAAAATCCTAATTTTGTCCCAAAACCACATGCTTGCACAAAATTTGTAGGGACTAAAGTCTAAAAAAAAATAAAAATAAGCAGGCACAGCCAAAAATCTTAAAAAAAGGAAAAGGTTGAACCTCTTATTTGTGGACAAAAATAAGAAGTCTGAATTATTCTTCTGCTAATTTCCTTAGAATCACGAAACTCAAAATTTAAGCGTAATTGCTTGCACATAGAAAATAGAGTACAAATAGATCGCGTATATAGATCATGAAGATGTCCTCGAGGCTCTATCTACGTACCTGCAAATAAAACACATAAAAAAAACCCGGCAAAAAAGCTAAAAACATGAATGAATTGCAATTGCATTCAAGAACTTTTATACTATACCAATAGCAATGATGAGGGTTTTCAAAGGAAACAAAAAATCTTATCTTTCCTTGTAAAATTCTTTTGAATCCGCAAATCACGACCAATTGGTAATTAAAAAGATTTGCGTATTTGAACTTTCAATTTTCCAGTAGAAATATAATTGACTAATTTTAACTGATCAATCTCATTATAGGAAGGAAATTGAAGTGGTGAATTGGGAAAGAGAGATATTTGGATTCAAAATTTGGAAAAAAAATTTAGGATCTGCATGGTAAGTATCTCACATGTGCTTATTTAGAATTTGTACGAAAGACCACTCAATTGTAGCCACTTGTCGCTCTCACGGCCCTTCTCACAAAAAATCATTCTGCAATAATATAATAGACTTGCATCAAATCCGTGCTATGCACGGGGCGAAGGATGACAATTTCCCCATATCTTATGGATACCCGCCCCGCCCCCGTTCGTATGGAGGCGGGGTTTATCCAAAATTTTCCCCAATGGTAGCGGGTATGATGAAATTAAAGAATACCCGCTCAAATATGGAGCGGGGATGATTTTGTTATCCCCGCCCCCGAATCCCCGTACCCACCCCTTATCTAGTTATATATTCATGTGTGCATACGTATGCCTATGAGAATATTTTGCTGAATCTTATCAATTACACCAGTACCTATTATAAACTACTTAATATAGTAAGATTATTGATACACATTCTATTTCCTAAAAGAAATCTCAAAAAGTCTACAAAATATAGAAAATCAATGTCATTACGAAATCATTGCAAATTGAAACTTGTGCTTGATGCGGCACTTTTTACCATTAGGTCAGTGTTCTCCTATTTCAGGTTTGAATTATCATCTCATTCACATTACATTTAGTAAATTTAAAATCTTTCATTCTCCTGTTTTTTTTATTAGCGTGACAATGTCTACAATAAGTTTTAAGTTTTT
Organism: Gaultheria prostrata; assembly: GCA_036023075.1. Lineage (NCBI taxonomy): Eukaryota > Viridiplantae > Streptophyta > Magnoliopsida > Ericales > Ericaceae > Gaultheria > Gaultheria prostrata. Next base: position 30,325 of record JAXBDA010000845.1, read on the forward strand.
TCTTTATATTTTTATTGGTTTGAATATTATTTTTGCACTTTAGTTTCATTATGGAATTTTTATATTTTTTGGTTTGGATCTGGGTACATTTGGGGAAACCCCAATCTCCATCAGGAGACGGGTTTGGTGCTTCGTCTAATATCCCCAGTGGGCAACGGAGCGGGGATGGTAAAAGTCCCTCCAATTGGGGATAGGAGGTGGAATAGGGCCTCTCGATCCATACCCTACCCGTTGCCATCCCTAGCGAATCCAAGTCGCTCTGCCATAATATATAAGATTGATAGATAGATATTCCTGTCGGTTATTGGTAGGGATGACCCATATTATAATTCATGTCACGCCAAATTAAAGATTCACAATTAATCCACCAAACCAATTAAAGCTTATCATACAAATCAATTAACGTCAATTTATTTATAGCTTTTGATGTATGCATATTCACTTAATCAAATCATGTGTTCACGAATTGTGTACCTGTTAATATGGAACCCACTGAGTTTAATGTCTATGGTCTGTTTTCGTGAAGAAATATTTCATTAGTTTTCTAAACATTATACAATTTAAAAGGAAAAGTAATGGAGGTTGCATAATTTTTTTTAACTAAAAAAGAGAGGAGTCAAAATAACCCGTGCAATGAATGGGATTTTTGAAGTGGGCAATCAAAATTAATTGTGATGACTATACATATATGTTTTAAGGAGAGCATCCAACAAACACATCCCTGTTACAGCTGATTCAACATCATTTCGTATTTTTATACAATGGATCCTACTAAAAACTATTTAAAACCAAATTCAAAATATATAGAATGTTATCCACCATATGAAAAACAACAATAAACGTGCTATCATCACCCATATGTTGCTCTCATAAAGAATAAATTTGCATATAGGATTTACGAAACTATGAAACTTTTGCCTTTTCTTGTAGGAGTATCTTATCTATATGCCACATCATCACCTTTTCAACAGAATTTTTTTGACGAAATAACCAAACATCATGCAATGAGGGAAAGTTGGAACATTAATGCTTGATTACTCCCAACGAAAAAATAAAATACAGACATTAAAGTTCAGTTACAAAAAGTGAAGAACAACTTTCAAAGTGCTAAATTTTTACTATGTTTGTGATATAGTTTTTACCATTCTGCAAACTCTAATAGAATTTATAAAGCAGGTGTGAAAAAAAAAACTTTTATTTATTTTTATGCTTTTTTTTTTGCTTGTGTCTACCTTTTCAATGAGATAGAAAAATGATCGTGGTATCCATCTATAGATGATATATGTCCATCATATGTGAAAAGAATAATAGAAAATTTTGTTTTAATGAACCAATCAAAAGTACCTATAATACAGGGAAAGCAAGTGATAGCATAAAGTAATACTTCTTTCCTCCTTGGTGTACCCTTGTCGAGTTTATTAGTATAATATTTTCTTTAGCAAATAAAAAAAAACTAAAGTAATACTTGTTTGGTCAAAAAATAAACGATAACAATGTGGATGCATTTTCAAAGAAATTGACTAAACTCCAAATAAAGAGAAAACTTGTAACTTTTGTCTTGAAGAATGTACATTTTATTTTGAGTCTCTGTTCTAGAAAAAAAAATTAAAAGAGATCATTGCCAATGAAAATGTGAAAAGGTCGACATATCCAATATGAGAATCGGTCATTTCTCTTGCAGATCATGGAACCTAATAGTTACAACAAGAATAACATTAGGCTGTTGTCCCTACCATAATTCCTTCAACATATTCCGATCGAGTAAGATTGTTCACTACTTTGTCGGTAGATGATCAAGTCCCAAAGAAAACTAACACCTAACAGATCGATACCGAAATGAGACTACAAAGAAAACTACTTAATGTCTAGAAATTCTAACAAGAGGATGCAAATGAAATAGACCATATATATAAGGCATTCAAAAATAAGATAGAGAAAATGTATTAATATCTTAAAAAGGCGGTTGCATTAAGAATATTTTTTTTGAACGACAAAAAGATTTCATTGATCACTGAAAGATTACAATGACAATAGGACGAAGGAGAAAATATCAAATTCAAAGAATCGAAACCCAAGTCCGAGACCCAATCCTCGATTGGCAAGAAGTCAATTGGCGCACACCTAATGGGCCCAAGCGCACCCCCAAAGGGCCATAATGCCCGGATAGAAAAATACAGCACAATACACGTAAATGTCCCCCCAAAACCCCAGCAGCCAACCCCTACATGTTGTGCCACCACCATTGCTACACCACGGCCGCTTATAGTGAGACGAACGATGCCACACCATCGCCAGAATCCCGAGGAACAGGCCCCTGTTGTTGACCCAGAGAACGGCTCGACCGTCTCACCATAAAAGGCTGTAAAAAAACATCAACCTTCTTATACAATGTCACTCTATTAATTGTCTGATTGTGCTTCGACGCATGGTATTGCCAATTGAAGATTAATATTAGAGCATCCATAACCAATTGAATCCATCATTATTGTACTCTTTTCTAAAGATGATGATCCTGCATTAGTATAAGGACAAAGCAAAACAAACTCTTAGAAATTAGAAGAATTACCCCATAAGATACTTTAAACAAAAAGAAAAGAAAAGAATGTGGTAGTTCTAATTGAGGTATGATTTGACATGACTGGTATATCATGCAAATGTAATTACGGTATATCATATATTGCCTTTGAAAATGAAGAAATCAGTAAAGATATCATAGGTTCTAATTAGGAATGCTTTTTTCAAATAATTTCTTATTGGTAAGCATCGTTTAAGAAACATGGAGACATACGGAGGTAATAAAGATGATTCGTTCCATTATGGAAAATAAGAAGATTTTACAGAATAACAAAATATCTAACGTTTTGAAATTCAAATAAAAAAAGAAATTGAGGGAATGTGAGAAAATTATGTCACATGCTTCACTCGAAATCCTCTATGACAAACCAATTAATTTGTGCCACTTGTCACTCACACGTCGCTTCTCACAAAAACTCATCCTGCAATAATATATAAGATAAGTGTTAGTATCTATTTCTTTTCTCTTTCTAAAAATCAATAGCATATCAAAATTGGTAACGTATTAAACGTGTAAATTAATGCATTGATAGCATAAAATATTAATTCATTGAAATAGGTAACATTATTACTCTCATGCCTTTACAGAGCAAATTTCCCAATAAATGTACCCCTCTCTGCTTACTTCATAGGCAATGATGAGTTTTTAGAGAAAATATATGGGCACTTACACTTTGCACCAACTCTCTCACATGGAATATGTGAGACTCACATATGAGTGGTAGGTTCCACATATCTCATGTGAGAGAGACTCTGTTCTACTAATTCAAAAAAGCTAAAAAGCCAATCTTATTTCTAAAACCAAGGCAGTCACTCTCTCACAGTACATCACAAAAAAAGCCGTGTAAAGTCAAAAAGCCAAAAGACTGGCTTAGTGGAACACCCCAGAGTTGTTGCAATTGTTGGTACAAGTGTTAGTGCCTATAGAAAACCTCTCTCTAAAAATCAATAACGCTTCAAAATTGTATAATATTAAACGTGCAAATTAAAGCATTAAATATTAATTCATTGAAATATGTAACCTCATAAATCACATGCCTTAATTACCATATAATACTTGATGCATCTAATAAATACGCCAACGAGGAGTCCTCGTAATAGTTGGATAGTGGGATTCTGGCGTATTTGATTATTTGTTACACTTGATAAAAAGGTTTTTGACAAAATGACAAAGACTTCCTAGATAGGTTGAGATGAGAATTCAGAATTGTACTGAAAAGCCCGAGACGTATGGCTATGTTAATGGGCCGGAAATGGCCCAACCAAGTTAATTCCATTGCCTCTGATTGGATCTGTTGTACCCTATGTTTTGGGAAGCCTTAGCAAATTATCATTTTAGAACAAAACAGAAACAAATTAGTACGTATTTCTTTTTTTGGTAGAAAGGAAAGATGAAAACAGAAAACTACAGCGTTTCAAAGGCCACCCCGCTCATATCGGCTTCCAGGAGGGGATGATGTCGATCGGAGGAGTGATGTGAGACACCCATTATAAACAAATTAGTATAACACTTCACAATAAACGTCTTAGGCGCGAGTCAAATAAATTGTGCCCTCCACACATAATCTAGTTCACGATAAAATGATATCACGAGAATTTTCGGTGTAAATAAATTGCGCACTACACAGTCTGGATCATGAAAAATAATATCATAACGAGACCCGTTTTGTAAAAGTGAAAAAGTGAAAAAGAGAACTTTTGCCAACTCTAATGATGATCTTTTGAATGATGATTCCTTTTGTCCAAAGTGTGATTTTATTCTCCAATATCATCATTTCAATGGATTCTAACTTTTCCAGAAAATAACAAAGTTCACCATTGCTTGTCACACCAAATACAAGCTTTCACTAGAATGATCCAGTCCTGGTTAACCTTTCTTTCTTGGACAAAAGAATTGGATAACTTTACAATAACAATAATGATACATACATACACTTTCAACCACACACAACCACACACCCTCTCACATGTGGTGGGGCCCACCCCATGTGGGACCCACAGTGGACCCCACCACATGTGAGAGGGTGTGTGGTTGTGTGTGGTTGAAAGTGTGTGTATGTATCATTATTGTTACAATAAAGTGCAAAAAAGGGATTAATTTCAACTCGATCAGGTGCCATCGAACAATATTGGACAAGGGAAAGGAATTTGCTACTTTTTAAAATTTCAGGTGCCATCAACTCCTATCAGGGTTAATTCATACGGAGCTTTCCACTATAACAACGATCCCTGCTAATAGATATGAGATTGATCTCCCAATATTAGTCGATGTCCACATAAGCTGGCCCAGACAGCTTACTGATCGTATCGGGTCAATTCATACGAAGCTTTGTACAACTACATTCATTTGCCAAGAATGTTACGTGAGAAAATTAATCCCGAGAAAAGTGAAATCAAGTAAAGTAAATGAATATTTTTCCAAGATAGTTCCCACGATACATTATTCCTTCCTTTTTGCAGGATGCATTTTGAGGGAAAGTAAGTCCCAGTGCGAAAAATATTTATGTGGGTCTCATTATTTTCATAATAACTAAACACCCCAAAAATTATGGGAAAGTTGATTTTCCCATCCTTTCCCATACTTTCTTGATCGACAACTGAACGAGGCCTAACTAGGATCCCCGATAAAAGATTATGTGATTGATCTCCCAAAATTAGTTGAGGTGCACATAAGCTGACCTAGACACCAAAGTTATAAATGCCTTGTTTGGTTGTCAATTTTGAGATAAAAATATTGTGTAGGGTTGCGTATTTTTTCTTCTTTAGTCCATATATTAAACCTTTTAACAAACGTTTTTTACTTTTTGAATAAAGTTATGCCCTATACATCCAAAAAGAGGAATAAAAGATACTTCCTCTATTCCTTTTTAAGTGTCCAATTTGAGAAATGCGTATTTTCTTGAACGTAAAAAATATTCTTTCATAGAGTTTTTTGTAAATTTTTTTTGCACCACTTTAATTTGGTGTAAAAATTAAAAATTATGTAGAGAAATATATTTCTTGAGCGTTTGAAAATGTAGGTATTTTTATAGCAGACACTTAAAAGGGGATGGAGAGAATAATAAATTATTTGCTAAAAAGTCACTAAAAAGAAAAAAACAAGAATTTTGGCTAATTTCGCACCTTCATGTATTCTATGAGATCAATGGACGGAGAGATCATCTATCCCTATGGTTGTAATGCTATACTTGAAATCATTTTACAGAAAATCAAATAATGACTACGGGGTCTCCTTTTATTTGGTTAAAGATTCAGAAAACTCTGCTCCCTGTTTGGCCTAATTTTTATTTCGACATTTCTATTCTTCTTTTCTATATTTTTTTAAAATTTGTGTCAAGTTCTTTGGATTAAACATTCTTCTTGACGAGATACATATAAAAAATAAAACATTACGGTTACAATTAAAAAAATTCATTAAGACGGAAAAAAATTTAAGCAATTGTTTATTTTTATTTTTATTGTCCTTAATGTTGTTTCCGACTTTTTGTACTTTAGGCTAGATATTTATATCTTTTTTATTCTTCTCATTGAGACAAATGCTTTACCCAAAATTATGAAAAAAAACTTCACAAAATGTCACTTATTAATTATGGGCAACCTCACTCTCAATTTGTACTTGTAGCAGAATTGTTTTGACTCGTCGAATGTTGTATCTAAGGGGTGCAACCACATTGTCGCCAACAAATATTTTCGTAAACAAATTATAAATTAATTGATCATAACTTAGAACATTATCAAAGCCCCCGGCCCCTATATAGCTCCGCCACAGACAGTGACAGATGTAGGATTGCAATTTTCGCCTAATTTGCGGGGATCACTCTTCAGTAATTTTACAAAAAAATCTAGAAGCGTACTAAAAATATGTAGAAAATTGGGGGAGTACAGGGGCCGAAAACTCCCTTAGCATCCCCTTGTTCGCCCCTAGCCACAGAAAGCACCATTATAGCTCCGCCACAGAAAGCACGTTCGATCATCTTAGTGAAAATTTATAGTTTTCATTTTCAGGTCAATTTTTGAAGCCCAATTTTTTAAAAAAACGATACAATCATCGTTTGATCCAACTTTTATGTAGATGCTTGAGTTAGCATTCAGTTGTAATACCAGGGCTATCTCCTTGGTTGGTTTGTTGATTGTTTGAGCTTTACAAAAGTGAAATATTTATCAAAAAAAAAAAAAAACTCTTTAAGTGCTGGCCCCGCTGGTTAAGACCAGGGATTTAAAGGATTAACTCTATCATAAAAAATTTTAGGCTCGAAACTATCCAGCTGCAATTAATTCATTGAAATCACTGAAGATTTATCTGGTCGTTAGCATCAGAATATCTGTTATAAGGTGCGCACAAAATATCTGTTATTAAAAAAATCAACTTAAAAGTGAATGGTTATTCATCGAGATGACATGCATGTACAAATGTACTCCGAGCGTTGGTCTGGTGGTCAGTGGCGACGCTACCATATAGCCAGCGCTGGGTTCAAAAAATGCATTGAATTTTTTTTTTTAGATATAAATCAAATTTTCTTTACTATTGTCAGCGCTGGGTTACTCGTACGAGGTTAAAAAAAATATTTTCAACTAAATTTGAATCAACTTGTTATAGCCCTAACAAAACAAAACAAAACAAAATCAAACACAATTTAATCTCACATATCACGTGCATTAACATAAAAGTGGGATAGTGGGCTTTATATTATTCGGATATAATGGGATAGTGGGCTTTATGTAATAGGATATAATGGAATAGTGGGCTACTTGGGTTTGGAAAAAAAAAATAGAAAAATGGGACTTTGCTCTATCTCTCTGTCTCTGTGTCAAGAAGATGAAAGAACAGGGCCACAGGCGATGAATTTCGAGGAGAAGAAAATCTGAAGATTGAAGATAGGAATTTATTTTTTCCCCTCAAGGCTCTCCTCGATCTCCTTTCCACGCAACAAACTGGGCCCTCATCAGTCATCGATGAGATTTGTTTTGTTTCTCTCCTCGATCTCCTGATAATGAAGCTATAATTCAACGCTTCCAAAATATGAAGTCTCGTCGTGGGATATTGTAATATGTAGAAGCCTTTTTTTGTCAAACGATGTAATGGATATGTCTCTTTTGCCTAGTCGGAGTTTTTTTTTTTTCGCATACAGTTTTTTATCATGGACACGCTTTGTATTTTTGTCAGCGCTGAATGAAAATCCTGAAGTCACCACTGCTGGTGGTTAAGACCAGAGATTGGATTCTCCTTCCGAAAAATTTCAGCCTCAACTTTTCAGGAGCGATTATTTCATTTGGGATCACCAGTGGTTTGTTTAGTCGTTAGTATAAAAGCCTCGAAATTAGTAAAGGTACGGATAAACTGACCCGAACACCACATTATTTAAAAAAAGAACCGTTATTCATTGAGAAAGAAAGTAATGGGACCAGAAGTGAACTGTTATTCATTGAGATGACATGCACTAAAATATTTGAACTACAGACGGTTCAGATGCAATTGGTCTATATGCACCGTTCAAGTGAGCTGTGAGAGAATCCAAAGGAGAGGGTTTTAAGTTAATGGGTGAGCAGGAAACGAGAAGTTGACAAGTGTTCCACCACCTGTAAGCAAAAGCACAGAGAAGCATGACACGTGTCAGGCATGTAAGAACCTCAGCACCTCTATTTAGTTCCACCACTTTCCATGTTTGTTTTTTGTCTTGTGGGTGAGCAAGAGGAGTTAAGGCAGTGTTTGGTTGTGCAAAATAGTCTCACTTATTGAAGAAGTAAAAAGAATTTAATTTGTATTTTGTTCGTGGGTTTTGAAAGAAAGGGAGAAGAAGAAGAGGAAAAATGGCAACTGTGGGAAGGAACGTGGCTGCACCATTGCTGTTTCTGAACTTGGTTATGTATTTTATTGTCTTGGGTTTTGCTAGTTGGGGCCTCAATAGGTACATCAATGGCCAAGCTAATCATCCTAGTAATATCTCTCTCCCTCCCTCTCGAGAAAATTTTCAATACAACAGTTATTCGTATTTTTCAATACGTTCAGCGGTTATTTGTAATCTCTCTCATAGCGCAGGTCTTTTTTTTTTTTACAATTTAAGAACATCCAATCGCTTAGTTTTTCTCAATCCTTAATTCACCAAACTCATTGTAGGGCCATCTGAAATTTGATTTTGTTGTTGGAATAAGTTCTGCTTAGGTGGATATTTCGTATACCGATCTAAGTTGATACTAATGTTTACCTTGACTTGAACATCTTTCACCCCTCCCACCTCCCACGGAGCTCCAGAGCTGGTCTTGAGCTTAGCGAGCGTTGCGGCCGATTTAGGCCCACAAAAAATTACAAATGTCAAGGGCTTCCATATTTTAGTACCTCTAGGTATCTTTTGTAATAAAACAATGTGTACATCTTTTTAGGGTTATTTATTATTGGTGAATAATAGTATTTGTTTTTGGGGTGTAGTTTACCTACTTATATTTTACTCAATAAGATTTGAAAAAGGCCTCCTTTTAATTTTTGCTTTTAAGCCTCCAAAAAATCAGGGCGACTCTGCGGAGCTCAAACATTCTAAATTTTGAGGCCAGGTTTGTCCGGTCATTAACTCATTAATTTCAGATCCCGGATTTAGTTGAGGTGCGCGTGAGTTGGCTTGGACATCTGGTTATAAGGGGAAAAAATGTCTTCCACCCGCAAGGATAGATTAGAAAGGGAATAGGTTCCATGTGCTCTGTTAGGAATAACTAATTTTTGTTTTTACCGAATTGTTTTTTGTTCTTGTAGGTTTTGGAGGGAACACTGCAACACCTTTCTTCTTGACGTACGCAATGCTGGCAGCAGTGCTCGGGATAGTGTCGAAATTGGCGGGCGGAAGCCATATTCGCTTGTGGAGGAATGACAGTTTAGCGGCTGCAGGAGCTTCTTCCATGGTTGCATGGGCTGTCACTGTGCTAGCTTTCGGGTAAGCTCATGTTTTAATTGTGCAACCAATTTATGTGCTTACTGCTTAGTGCCTTCACGGGCAATTTCTAGTATATTTATATGTTTGGACAGGGCATGTTTTTGAAGTATTAATTGTCACATGATAAAATTTCGTTAAAATTGGGCTTTTTTTTTATTGGCTTTTTTTTTTGTTATTTATTAATTGATGTCATTTTTGTTCTTGGTCACAGAGTGTTTTTTCCCCGAATATGATATGCAAATTCCTATGAGTATCTAGATCCAGGTCATAAATAACAAAAAAAATAAATAAACTTTCTTATAATTGAGATTCAACGTTGTATAGTGGTAATTACAAAATAAAAAAGTAAAATTGTTATGAAAGCGCAGAAAATGGTTTAATATATGGTCATTTTGGGTGCACTTTCCATCTCAAAATAAGAGTCATGTATCATGGAGTAAAATAATAGACTTAAAGTCTTTTGCAAAACAAAAATCTGTGGTGTTATGGCGTAATAGTAATCTAAAGACGAAAGGATTTTGATATTTTAAAAGGTTAATTAGGCCGAGTTTTCACTAAGAGGTATTTACGGTATTTTGGGACTACAAGTTTTCAAATCAGAAAGCTATATATTTTTTTTACATACTGTTTTGATAAATTGTAGTTCAAATATCGAAAATATTTTAGTGGAAATTCATGTCCACTACAAAAGGTCATGTAATTATGCCGTTTGCGCTTTCGTTCATTTCTCATTATTGCCATCAAATTTATGATTTAAGAAATTGTAACTACTGTTAAAATATAATTATTTTTTGGGACGGAGGGAGAATATTTAATTAATTTTAAGTCCAAATCAATTTGCAGGTTGGCATGCAAGGAGATAGCTATAGGAGGGTACAGAGGATGGAGGCTGAAGATTCTGGAAGCATTCATAATAATCCTCACTATCACCGAATTGCTCTACCTCTTGTTGATTCATGCCGGTATGTTCAGTAGCAGGTACGGGCCCGGCTACCGAGACACCGGATATGGCACCGGAGGTCCGGGCACTGATCCGGCCCTCAAGGGCACCGGCATACCCGAATCGAGGGTTTAATTGAGCTTCAAGTATATATATATGGGGTAGTTCAATGTTTTGAGTGGTTTTTATGCCCTTATTCGTGTTCTCATAATGTTCTTAAAAAGTGTTTCGGACCGGTCTGGATTATTCTGTAGTTGTGTGTAAATAAAGATGGGAGGACTGTGTGTTTGTATGATGTTATTTTGAGGATGTCTTTGTACCTCAAACATGTCATGTAATATTGAAAATGTGTTATGTTAATCATGTTGTGCTTGGCAGTGGTGGCAATTTTGCGACGGTATTAGTGCCGAGCCCCCAATGTACACTAATATGCGTGGGATCTATTTTAGGGTATCGCTTAGTGGTTGGAGCCGTTTACTTAATAAAATGGGCAAGTAAAATTCAGAATTTGTAAGTGGAAGTAGTGCATTTAATAAAATAAATAAATTTTGAAAATAAAAGCAGACTAAATGTGAGAGCCTTATCAAATAAGGACTTTATTTGGTGGTGTATTTTATTTGGTGGTGTATTTTATATAGTATTGCAGGATGATAGAAGTTTCCTGTGCTTGTCACGTATTTTCTCACTTCATCAAACATAAAACAAATAAAAAAAATGAAAATACTAATTTTTTTGTGTTTATGCCCAACGTAAGATTTTTTTGTGTTCGATTCATGGTAATAGTTTTATTCCATTATACACCTATGCTTCAAAATTGGCAAATTTGTATAGGTTCAACATTTTCGCATCAATGGACGCATCGAGAAAATAGATGTTGAACAACTATGGGTTAATTTGTGCAAGACGTATTTTCAAAAAGTTTAAGATTAGTACGGTCATTTTATTTGTAATCGATGCGGACGAGAGGATGTGCATATATACAATAACCTGATATTAATATTTTTTTAGAGAGTGTTACCATAATCAGATGATTTGAATTGATTGCATAAATATTTAGGTATAATGTCAAGATGGTGGAGAAAAGACTACTGGCTCAATGGAGATTCTGCTAACGAACACAAATGCAAAATTCATCTTACGATGTGTAGTAGAAAAAAAATGATGTCACAGGTAAATACCAAACGGCTAAATCTAAATTGCAATGCATAATTACATCAACACCATACATTGTGCGTTTTAATAGAATAATGGGGTCAGCACGCTAAAAAAAGTACATTTCTCAATATCATGATTGCGCATACATATTCATTACACCCGCTCCAAAACCTCCATTTCATGATCAATTTACTAATGTGGTGACATCCGTGTTAAAAGTAGACTAGTCAGAAGAATGTTTGCACCTTTTCAAAGGTAATAAATACACGTCTTCATTGTTACAGAACGATTACACACACACACCACACTCACATAGATTTACTAAGAGCATCATTAGTGGTATACTCAAAAGTAAAAATACTCAAAGATGAGTATTTTGATACACAAAAGAGGCTCACAATGACATTTGGATAAATACTCAAAGTTAACAACATTTTTTACAAATACTCAACTTTTGGCATTTGGATACTCAAAGTTAACAACATTTCTCAATTACAAAAACTCAATAACCAAATTTTGGGGACCACACTCTATTAAAAGTAACAACATTCTCTCTCCATTTTTCAAATACTTAATTCAAAACTCAAATTTTTGCTCTTTCTCTCAAAATATTAAAATTATCAATTTTTAATCTTTACCAAAATATGTTCAAGATTGATCTCATATTGAAGGTATTGTGAATATTTTTTAAATGGTACTAATATTATAAAAAGTATATGTACAAATTTAAAATTGTGCCCATTTTATGAATAAAAATAGAGTGAGTAGTTCATTTTTTGATTATGGACACAAAATGAACCATTGTAGAAGGGTTGATACTCAAACTTATAAACCCATTAAATGAATACTCAAAATGTGATGTGGCAAAAATTGAGTATCCATAGTTGAGTATACCACTAGTGATGCTCTAATGGCTGCCTAATATGTCATGAATTTAATTATTATTTTTTCTTATGTATATAGGAATGTCGAGGAATGGTAGAGGATCAATGGGGTATTCATGATTACTATTTTATTTCTTAGATTAAGCCATTAATCCATTATACATCTTATAATGACAATTTTACTTGCTTGGTTAATTTTTCGAAGATGTTTGTTATGAATTTTGACAATTTAAATAAACATGAATTTGTGTGATAAAAATTTACATTAATCATGCGTACTTGAAATTGTTTTGTGTATAGCATCGGTTAATGCTGTTACTATGTAACGGTTGTAACCCAAAACAGTGTCGGACCCCACTACGGAAGAAAATGGATCCGAAGCACCGCGTCACAATAATATTGTAAGGTAAAAAACTGAGTGCACCTTTTCGCATAAACCAAAAACTAGTATGAACCCGTACTATGCACAACGATTTCAAATGCACATGATTAATGTAAATTTTTATAAGGAAAAATTAACCAAGCAAGTAAAATTATCATTATAAGATCCAGAATGCCTTAATCTAACAAATAAAATATTAATCACGAGACCCATTGATACTCTGCCATTCCTTGACATTCCTATATATATAAAATAAAAAAATAATTAAATTCATGGCATATTAAGCAACCATTAGTTTATATATGTAATCATTCTGTAACAATGAATGACATGTGTATTTATTACCTTTGAAAAGATGCATAACATTCTGCTGACCAGTCTACTTTTGACACGAATGTCAACACATGAGTACATTGATCATGACGTAGAGGTTTTGGAGTGGGTATAATGAATACGTATGCGCGATCATGACATTGAGAAAATTACTTTCTTAGCATATTGACCCCATTATTCTGTTAGAACAATACAAAGTAAGGAGTAGATATAGTTATGCACTGCGATTTAGATTTATACGTTTGGTATTTTACCTGTGACATCATTTTTTTCAAAATGGGCCAATGCACATCGTAAGATAAATTCTGCCTTTGTGTTCTCGGAGAATCTCCATTGAGCCAATAGAGTCTTTCACCACCACATCTTGACATTATACCTAAATATTTATGCAATAAATTCATACCATCCAAATATCTTACCATATGCTTGGTAATACTTTTAAAAAAAATATTAATACCGGGTCATTGTACATATAGACATTCTCTAGTCCGAATCGATTACGAACAAAATGACCGTACTGATCTTCAAATATTTGAAAATAGGTCTTGCACAAATTAACCCATAGGTGTTCAACAATTTCAATTTTCTCCATGATCCATTGATGCAAAAAATGTTGAACATACATAAATTTGTCAACATTGAGGCGTAGGCATATAATGGAACCAAACTACTAACTACAAAATCGAACACGGAAAAATCTTACTTTGGGCATACACGCAAATTTATCTATATGGATCCTCTTGGCCTTTGATATTAACAATGACTGGTAAATTGAAAATCTATTTGTACGAATCAACACAACCAACTTTTTTACGCGCTTGTCATTGGCAAGCCTAGATTATTAGTCTTTTTACCAATTATTGAAAGTAAAATAATATTCCCCTCAATCATGGGATAAAGTATTTTAATTTAAATTCGCATGGTGTCAAATTTTTTTTGGCTCACTCCAAATACACGAACCATGGGATACGTATCATGGAAATTAGGGGTGCTCACGGTCCGGATTGGTCCGGATTGACATAAATCCAATTCTAATTTGCGAGTCACGGTTTTTTGAAAATAAAATCCGTTTCCAATCCAAAAGTCTCACGGTTCGGTTCCAATCCGATCCGCGAGTCACGGATTGGTTCCGGATTCGTCCACGGATTTTTAACTTATCCTAAAAAAAAAAAATCATTAACTCAATTTCAAATTCTGCCCCTGTTCGTACCCTACATGAAGAAAATCAAGTAGCAGATGCACGAGGAGAAATAGAAACCAATGCAATCAAGACTACAAACTTATAGTACGTAGATATTTCTAGTTCACAAACACAGGCACAAACAAAGGCACTAGAAGAAATAGAAACCAATCAAAAAATCAAGACTACAAACTTATCCTAGTAGATAGTTCCAGTTCACAAACAAAGGCAGAACTTTTATATAACAGTTTACTCTCTAGATTTTATAGGAGAGAACAATATGACCCTTCATATCAAAATACCAAATTGACAATATTTTTAGAAGTGATAAAATTATTTCTCTATACATATATATTTATTTTTTTTAAAATTATATATGATAAAAATCTCACGGTCCGGATCGGTTAATCTACGGTTTCAAAATCAAAATCCGTGTCTGGACAGCGAGTCACTGTTTTTTATTTTTGAATCTGTGTCCGGACCATTAATCCACGGTTAAAATCCAAAATGTGCGAATCGATTCGGTCCGGATTGGATTCACAGTTCACCGGTTTTTTTGAGCAGCCCTAATGGAAACTTCAAAATGGAGTAGACGGTGGGATAAATCAACGCACTTAAGAAAAACAAAGCAAATACAAAATATTATGGATACGACCTAAAACAAAATCCAATTTTTGAGTAAATATGGTAATTTTTTTTTCCCCCAATTGCCATCTAATTTGAGTAAAATCCAATTTCATTCTCTAGTAGTTAATCCGTGCGATACACTGGTGGACAGAATTATGGATACGGCATTCTAAGGGTATTTCCAACAAATATGTCGGGATCAAGTCCCTCCTCATATAATAGATTAGGAATGACGAATAAAAAAATCAAATAAAAAACACATATATGTATGTCTATTATACTATTAAGCCGTGGATTTTTCATTTTGAAGAATCCACTTATTATTGTTAATTGTCATTCGTCAAGAAGTGATTATGAAGACTTTTATTATTCATATTAACTCCAACTACACATCTCTATTTGTGTCTCCTTTTCTCAGAATAATAGTAATACATTGTCACTCAAAATTTCACCTGTTCACATACTTATCCTTCAGAATATATCAATTTTTGTGAGTCTCTTACTAAAATTCCTATTACCACGCATCTTATAATTTTTAAAGAAACTAACTAAATGTGGTCAATAATGGTGTCATTCTACTGACATTACTTGCCCAAGTATTTTACAATAACGTCCCACCCGAGAAATTTTTCAGTGCCGGGTGAGTATTGCCCACGTGGTACCCGCTCGGCAATCTGAGCCGTCCAAAACGCGATCCAAGGGTTCGGAAAAAGAGAGAGAAAAAGAGGAGAGAGAGTGGTCGGGTGAGAGGAGAGAGAGAGAATCAATCTGAGCCGTCCAAAACACTTTTGGACGGCCGAGATCGTGCTTGGTATAGACAGCTGGTACCCATTCCGTACCCAAAATTTTTTCCACCCCATGAGATTCTATATGGTATAAATCTGGACTTTTTCATAACAATCAAAGACTATTTTTATTATGGTCTCAGTGCTTCTTTGCTTGCCGAGAACATATATACTATACTCTTGCATGTATAAGACCAATAACATTTATAATCAACACAGAATATCATACGCGACTATTTGAAAAACAATGAATCTATTCAATTGAAGTTATACCTTTTATATATAGTTAAGCCAAAAAAGAAAGAAAAAACATTACAGAGTGGCTTTTTGTGAGTAAAATGGAGAATCATGACTACATTATCTGGGATTTTTCACAAAAATGCAGTAATAACTAAAGATTGCATGAAGACAAAGAAATTTACTTATGGAACGGTTGATGTTATTTGGAAACACTAATTTTTTCTCACGTAATATGCGTGATGTAAGACTGCGAGTTTTTTTTGCTACTTCTTTAATTTGGTTTTTTCCTTTTGTTCGACAAACTTGATCGATTCGATCTATTAAATTGTCAGGTATTAAAAAATTGCACGAAAAAAAAACCAAAGAAGAGAAAAGAAGAAATGTTTATACAAAATCATGAAGATGGCAATTACCTATGGAGTGGTTGGTGGTGTTTTGACCGGCTATCTTCTTCTCTTTTAAAATACATGCTCTTACACGGCGAGATTCTTTTGCCGTTTTCTTGGGTTGTTTTCCAATCGATTAATCATCTCGCTCGTTTCGACATTCAAGTATCGATCTTTTCCTATGAGACCGATTCACGTTCGAATTATTGTTCTCATAATCCATCCTGTAACATTACAAAATTTATTGAATAAACCACCCTCATGAAAAACAGAGAAGAAGAATTGTGTAACCAAAAAACAGAAGGCATACACGCATGAAAAGCGAGAGGAACAATTTAACTTATGCATTTGGAATACCTTTGACACAGCTGATGAAGAAGCTAGAGGAATAACAAAAATCTTTCTATGTACTTTTACTTCAACGTCGATCGAAGAAGAAGTCTTTTATTGAGCATTATGATACCTGGAAATGGTAATTGGTTTGGATTAGGTTAGCCTTTAAACGGAGTTAAATATTACTTGGACTCCAAACAGAACATATCTATATCCATAGATATCTAAATTTTTCATACATATCCAACTTTTGTTGTATTCTGATTAAATTTTTTTGTATTTTCATTGTTTTATTGTTTTTATGTATCCATTAGGGAGTGAAATTAAGTAGGAGACTCATGGCAAGCGCAGGGAGCTCCTCACAAAAAGTTATTCCGCAATACAATATAAAATGTGAAGGAATACCAAATACGTAGTAGTAGTAATGTGAAGGAATACCGAATATGTAGTAGGGTCCGACACCGTGTTGGGTTACAAATAGTCTAGAAACTTGACATATTCTAACAGTATAAATTACTCCCTCTGTGCCTAAATAATAGTAATTCATTACAAAAAAAAAAAGAGTATAATTTTCTATGGAAACTTGACATATTCCAACAGTATGAGTTACTCCCTCTGTGCCTACTGATCCATTACCAAAAAACAAATGTACTATATAATTTTCAGATCAAGAAAAAAAAATGTTGGGGTAAAATCGCACTGAGTAGGGATAAAATAAAGCTTAAATTTATGAAGTCTAGTGGGTTCTAAAGCCTATTTTAAAATGCTGTCATCAAAAACAAAAAACGTCTAGTCTTTTTGACTGTTTTCTCTTCCAATTTTACTAAATTCAGGCCATATTTTTATATCACATTGTTTTTCGGAGGTATTGCAAAAATAGAAAATCATATATCAAAGTTAGATAAAGCTTTTATAAAATCTTGTCTATATTTTTGGACTCTCCGGCTCCTCCCATTAAGACAAATAATTCGATATAAAATTTATCCCAAATCTGGTAAAATTAAAAAAACAATAAAAAAGACTGCAAAGTGCGCGCCAAAAATTAGTCTAAGGAGGATTTTTTTTTGCTAGAAGAAAGAAACACCATTGTACCAAATCAAGCATTACAACCTAAAACTAAGTAAAAAAAGGAAAAAAAAAAAGAGAAGAAAAATACAGGAAATAAAGGAAAAACAGATCGCCGGAGCCATCGGGAAGTTGTCACGCCGTCGCCGCCGCTTGCCGTCAATGTTGGAAGTCCAGATTTGGAATCCCAGATCTGGCTCCCCCTTTGTCCAAAAATCGGGTTTCGGCCTCCCAATAGAGGAGGAGAGAAGGACTGCTGCCATGGGGGTTGCTGGAAACCAAGTGGGGTGCAATAGAGGAGAGGAAAGGAGAGGAGAAGGACGAAGATGGAAGAGGGCAATGGGGGAGGGAGGCGGCCGCCAGGAGCAAACCTTAGGGAGAGGCTTCTCCCTCACATCTGTCAGCCTCTGATATTAGAATTTTATTTTTTGAAATTGTGGGGACAGTCCAGATAGAGGCATACGGCATACCCTACCCCTTAGCGAATTAACACAGAACAAAAGATCATCCATGGCAAAAGAAAAAAAAACCATAAATCCAAGGGGAAAATTAAAGGGCAAAACATGGCAAAAAGTAGTAGACAAACAGAGCACAACGCAAAAATAACCTTCTAATTACAAAATCTAGCCCTCAAAATTCTTCTAAAACTACAACAACAATTACAAAAAGAAGTTATTTCAATTCATTTACTTTCGTCCAAGTTTCCTTATCATGGTCGTTCTCTGTTATAGTTAACACGATTAATTTACAAAATCTGATTGAAGAGTGGTTAGGTATTTGATCGTAGAAAATTCGAAGGCGACGACAGCGTTAGCATGGTAATGTATGATTTAATTATGTACAATATGTTTTTAATACATTTCACAAATATCAATAAGTATGAACACCTTATTTGATGTGATATTTATTTACACCATTTTTTATTTGTCAAACACCTTATTTGATGTGATATTTATTTACACCATTTTTTATTTGTCAAAAAAAATAAAAAAAATGCAATGCTAATGCTATCAAACGACAAGTTGGAATCTTTTCTACATATTTGTTTTTGTCAAAGTTTGATTTGCAAACGCATAGCATGATCCTAGCCTCTAGTTGCAAGAATTATAAAAAGAAGTTATTCCCATTCGTTTACTTTTGTCCAACTTTCTTTGTCATGGCTGTCATAGAAACCAGTGGCGGATGCATGATTCCTATTGCTGAGGGACCAAAGTATATTAATAAACTAACAACAAAATATCATCCTCATGTATTAATAGCACAATTTTGAGGGAACCTTGCTTCATAATTTTTACAAAAGAAAACCAAAAATATAGTTGAAAAAATGGAATAATTTGGTGGTGTGCAAGGCCCCAAGCTTGCACCCCTTAGGTCTGCCACTGAATTAGAAACCATCAGGACTCGCAATCCAGTAGCAGGTCGGGTGCGGATTCCAAGAAAACTGGCAAAAATGATGCAACTTACGGTCGTAAACAGCAAAGCTTCTGCCCTTGGACTCCCACTTGAAATTGCAAAAGTAGAGCGTGGTTTGCCCGAAGTGGGATCTGAATTGCCAACTGGTCGAATTCCTCCTCAATGTTGATGTGCACCGTGACCACTTTGTATTGCTTTGAATGTCAATACAATTGATGTTGTGTTTATGGTTTTTATTTAAATAGTGATGAGAATTGATACATATTTAGAAATTTGATTTACATGGTAAGGTAGATTATTGGCGATCTAGTTGCTAAAATTGTAGTAATTGATTATGTAGAGGAACACAATTTCTTTCCATTGTGAAATTTATTAGCATAAATCCAAAATTTCAAAAGTTCTGATTCATTGCTATATATGCAACTCTAAGCCTTATTTTAGTTTTCTTATATAGATAGAGAAAGATGATATTGCAGTGAAATCTTCCAATTAATTGGACATCTTTCTCTTCCAATTAATTATTTTTAGGCTCAGTTTGGATGATAATATTCTTGAAAAGGAATGAGAATGTGATTGATGCCATATTTTTATGCTTCCTATGTTTGGAAGACTTGAATCGGAATGTGATACCTAACGGGGCTGGGACTGTGATAATTGCCGTATTTTTAAAGCTTACTACGTTTGGAATTGACTGGAATAAGAATGCGATACCTGATGACATTTTCAATAAGGAATTACATTCTCAACCTTATGAGTAGGTCCTGGATTCTTGACTCAACTAATACGAAAAAGGAGCTATTTGATTTTATTAAAATTTTAAAATAAATAATTCCTAGAGAAGATAATTGAGGCAATCTAACTGTCGGAATGGAATTGCTCCGAATATATTGAATTACGACTAATTTAATTCTTGGCAATCGAATTACATAGAATGACGAAACAATAGGTGGGTTTAAGGGAGCTGATTTTGGGGCTCCTTTTTTTTATGCAAGCACTCTAAAATTTAATAAAGTTACAAAATTACCCTTTTCAAAATATAAAAATCACTGGAGGCACTCCACCCAAGATGATCTCATTTATTTGAGGCACTCCTAACGGAAATATGAACCAAAACCTCTCTCCGTTAACTAGAGGCAGTATCATCTATTCCATCTCAAATTTTCCACGTGAACATCCTGAAAAAATTCAACCAACAGCAGAGTAGCAACCTCCATATTCCAACCTCATCAAAGACAAATCATGCAAAGGTTTAAATCAAATTACATCTACGAGCATATGGATTTCTCATCATCTAGAGGTAGCAAAGATGCAGCAGAGCAAAGGTCGTAGCAGAACAAAGACAGTAAATGGATGAAACCCACTTTTTATCAAAGGTGATGATGGGTCTTCGAGATTGACTCATTTAACAAGAATATTATACTTTATATCAAATGTGATGACGGGTCTTGGAGATTGTAAATCATCTCATCTCCTCTTTAGAAATAATATCATGATTGTAAAGAAATTCACTTTTTGTGAACATGCAACAAAGAGAGATTTAAGGTTTTACCTGATCGAAGAGAATGCAAGCTACAGGCGACCATCGGAGAAACTACAGAATGCTAGGGTTTGGGTGGTGGGTTCTTCCGTCAACAGGAAAAAAATTTGTAGGCCGAGCGGGCACCACGTGGTGCCTGTACACGCACATGTGGCCATCCAAAAGTGTTTTGGACGGCCCACATCTATCTCACTCTCTCTCCTCTTTCTTTCCTCCTTTTCTATCCTTTTCTTTCTCTGAATTCGGGCCATCCAAAAGTGTTTTAAACGGCCAAGATGTGCGCTCGGGCACCATGTAGGCTGGTGCCCGCTCGGCACTGATAAACTCTTAGTTAACAGAGGAGGAAAAGGAGAATAGTAAATATTTTTTGGAGTGCCTGAATTAAATTATGGAACTTGCAAAAGGGTAGTTTTGGAAAACCACTGTAGCTTGGAGTCCCTCCATCAATTTTTGGAGTGCTACTATGATCAAGTCCTAGATTTAATTGATGGTCATAGTGGACGCAGCTAAATTTCTCAAAAATCAAAGCTAACGGGAGAGAAAATTCATACGGAGAAACTAAATGACAAGTGAAAGAAACGAGAGGTCAAGAATTCTGTGGTTCAACTTGCGTTCTGTATAAGCCTACTCCATGAATGATCAAACAAAAATGAGAATAAATTCAGTAATACGAAGAGAAAGTGCTCCGAATAGTTGCAATGAATAAAAATTAATTACGCATTCTGTGGAAACATGTGGGAAGGATTGAGCACTACAACAGATAAATAGAAAAATTGTAGGACTTTAATATACAATTGAGTGACTCATCAGTTACAAGCTTAGCTTTTTAAGTGGATATGAGTCATTCAATGTATATTGGGTCAATATGATGTGGTGAAGAGTCCTCAATAAATTAGGCCTGACATGAAAAAAAGCTCAAGCGGATCAGACTCCCAACACATTCTCTCACCAAAACACAATTAAAAGCAATTAACCGAAGGTCTTTTTTATCAAGTCTCACAAAATATTACTAGTAATTTCAACCAAAAGACAACAATTACTAACTCAGCGACTTGTCCAATAGTACTTTTGGAGGAATCTGCAAACAAACAAATGAACCTTGACTAATATTTCTAATTAGTAATCAGGAAACCTCTCTAAAAGAGTGAGCTTTTTTTTTTTTTTTTTTGGAAAATTAGGCAAATATTACGAATTTCATCTTTGTTTCTGTTTTCCTGGAAAAAACTCCAAATGAAACCGCGAGCGCATGAGCGGTTTGTGCAACGGGTGTATCAGGACCGTGCGGTACAGTCCGATTGTAGTAAAGGCCTGCGTGCCTTCTTCTGACTTCTCTCGTAGCGATTATGTGCAACCCAAATGGTAGAGTTGTAAAGTAGTTCGTGATTTGCCTTATCACAAAGGACTTTAATAATTTCCCAACCGTGTGGAAAATAAGAAACAACGAAGTAAAATAAATCCAACTTGTATTAATGAAGATTAATAAAATTGGGGTACAAGGAATCGTAAAACAAGACCTAGGCTACGGCTAGATTTGTAGAACGATGAGAAGGATAAAACAAGAATTAGGCTATGCTAGAATCTTGTCGAAGTAAATAAACTCAATGGAGTTGGTGGCTTCAACGAGGTTGAGAGGCTTCAACGGTTGATGATCTTTGATAGATAAGTTGTGAGACTTGGGTAAGTCGAGAGACTTGAGTTTTAACCGTAAGGTTGATGACTGTGGAACCCTTTTTTCTTCTCAAGTTCCTATATTATAGGCTCTTAGCGCCAACTTCCTTCGCGTTGAGATGCTGCCACGTGTCTTCCTCAACTTCCCGTCCCTGTTGATGGCTGCCAAGTGTCCCATGGTTTGCGAGCATTTCTCTTGAAGTTGGTGGTTACTGGAAGTTGCACTTCCATTTTGGAGCCAATTTCCTTCAGCGCCAAATATCCACTCCTTTTCTCATTGGTCATGGAGTAGTGGCTAATAGCAATGCAACCACACCTTGCCATGTATCCATAACCACCCCCACCTTTCAAGGATAAACTTAACAATTTCCTACATCAGTGGAAATAATTATGAATCTTCTCGATTAAATTCACCTCTAATGGAAAATTATTCGGTGCATCCATTTCACTTGGGTTTTAACTGAATAAAAATTGTTACTGGGCCAAGTTTCATTAAAAATTAATTGGGTCATGACTTAACAAAACAAAATTAATGTGACCCATTAATTTTACAAGTGAAATTAGCCCAATTCGGTCCAAAAATAATACTTTTTGGCCCTTTAGGAAAAAATGCCAAATTTAGGTACAAATAGTTTCTTTCTACACAGTCCTTCACAAAGGTGAGAGACTATTTGGCTACCAATTCGGGCATTTCCCTTTAATTTAACCCAATTTTTATTTAAGAACTTGTCTCAAGACAATTACCTCGAAAGAGCAAAATATCTTGCCTTTGACTCTTCTTTAGGGTCGGCCATTTCCTCCGATCCGTCCGGATCCAATCCGATCCCCGATCCGGATGGATCAGCAATATAGAGATCTGTTTGGAGATTGGATAGGATATGGAGTTTTTTTAAAAAAAATGTTTGGGGATTGGGTAGGGGGTGGAGATAGGCATAGCCCCGCCCCGAATCCGCTCCAAATCCATCCCCACCCCGCCTCATCCCCGAAATATAGGGGTCTATTCATGAGTTATTAAGAAACTTTGGGATCTCACTAATTTTTCATCAGAACATTTGGGTTGACACTAAATTTTTCTCCAAACATATGGGTTCACACTGCATTCTGGGAGTTTGGTGTGCTCTCTCCGAAGGTTGAGAGCATAATGATTATAGGATTATAGTAGACTTTTTGGTTCTATTTCAATTTTTCCAATGGTGGGGTAATTCTTGTGTGTTTCCTCCTCTGTTTTGTTTGTTTTAGGACTTGTCCCACACTACCAACTGTACTGAAAGAGAATTTAGAATCTTGAAGAGGTTTTGAAAGCAAGCAAAATGCCAATTTAGAATTTAGTAATTTGTTTTTTTTTAAATAATTGGATCCCCACGGATTCGGGGATTCCCATTCCCCATTTGATTTGAAGTGGGGATGGAGGATGAAAATCAAGTCCCGTTGGAGATCGGGGGTGGAGATAGTACTCTCCGCCCCCGATCCGTCCCCATGCCCATCCCTACTCTTCTTTGATGTTTCATACGAAAAATGTACTCGAACTAAAAAATGACACATTTTAAATATTCCTATGCAATTGCGATGTTTCGTCTGGCTTTTTAGAAGACTTTGAACGAAGACCCCTGCAGTAGCTACAACTTCAAAAAAAATGAGGCCAATATGTTTTTCCACCAAATAAAGTGGGACCGAATTCAGTGGAAAATGAATTTCTTTCGAATATATTCCCTCATTTGACAGCAACTTGAGAATTACGATTCACTCATTTTCCTTGGTTCAATCCTTTTGTTATGAGATGTTTACCTCTAGGTCTAGGAAAGAGATATCTAATTACCACTAAGATAAGTCACTTTTTTTCATTACCACTAAGGTAAATCATTATTTTTGGGGTTTTGGTTTAGGATGCACTATCCTAGTATAGGATTTTAGTGGTTTAGACGCTTTCATAGGTCACCCTAGGATTTTAGGCACTTTCATAGGGTACCCTAGGGTTTAGGTTTAGGGTGCACTTTCCTATTATAGGAATTTAGTGGTTTAGACACTTTTATAGGGTACTCTAACATTTTAGGAACTTTCATAGGGTACCCTAGGGTTTAGATTTAGATACTTTCATAGGGTTTTATTGGTTTAGACATTTTCATAGGGTACCCTAAGGTTTAAGTTTATGCACTTTCATAGGGTACCTTAGGATTTAGGTAGAGGCATTTTCATAGGACACCCTAAAATTTAGGCACTTGAGAGTTGTGGGGTGGAGAGAGAGAGAGAGAGAGGGAGAGAGAACAAACAAAAGTGACGGCCCGTACTTTACATTACCTGGGCGGTGCATTTTGGATTTCCTTGGGAGCTGGCGGTAATTCCACTCATGGAATTGTACTGGCCCGTGAAATACTCTTTTGTTATCTGGCTTTTGGTTGGTTATAAAATTTTCACTTACCAAAAAAAAAAAAAGATTCACTCACTGGAGGCCAAGAGGATCATTTTCTATTTGAATGGGGAAAAAAAACAAAAAACGAAAGACCAGGACTACTTCAATGCCTAAATTTACTTGTCAAACAAGGAGGCTCGTAAACTAGCATGACAGGGCAGTTCCTACGTCATAATATTCCAAAATAGAAAGGCCACACTTAATCTTGTTTAGTTTATTATTGAATAGTTTGGATTAAACAAAAATGGAAAAATAATACTCTCTCCGTCCCAAAATATTTTGCACACATTCACTATTCACACCTCACAAAAAATCATCTTTATTTCAAATACCTTAGACAATATAGATGATTTTTTGAGAGGTGTACTACGATCTCCAATCTCCATAACTCTGAAGACCAGCAAATCATAGGATTTCATTTTTCTTTTGGGTTGTGTGTCTGTGTCGGTGTTTTTACAGGTAATACTTAAAATAATTTATGCTTACCAGCCCTAGCTGAAATTCTAAGGTTGATTGTGTACATCCGTTCCAAAAAGATTATTTACTTCACAATATTTTAAGGGAAATGATTTTCACACTTTTTACAATTCACACTTCCTTTTTTGTCTTTATCCACATGAATTTACAATATTGCTATTTTTCAATACACATTTTTCACACATCCAAGGGTAATATTGTAAATTCATATGGATAAAGACAAAAAAGGGAATGTGGATTGTAAAATGGGAGGTGAAAATCATTTCCTTATTTTAAAACTTAACAATAATTAATATTTTTTGTTAAACATAAAATTCAAACCTTCTTAGTATATAGAGTATGTTAGTTGGGTACCCCTTATTAATGCACCGTTTTCTGATGGCATTGGTGTGGTACGCATTAACTAATTCCGGGGTCACACACCTCATCCATGGTTTGGAACAATTTCGCACAAGGGTATTATTTATAGCTCGTTGGATTTAACTACCCCCAAGAGATGCTGATTATGCATTGCTCAGATCCTATCCATAAATAATACCCCCTAATAGTCTAATACTCTTTCTTTCAATACCTCCAATCCACCGTAGACCCTCTAATTTATATCATCGGTTAATTGTTTTAGGGTTCATAAGTGGGACTTATAAGACCATTTAGTCCATGCTAAAGTTTTACACGGTCTAAGGTCCACGAATTTATTTATTTATTATTATTATTATTTTTAGGATTTAGACACTTGAAAGGGTACCCTAGGATTTAGGTTTTAGGGTGCAATTTTCTATTATATGATTTTAGTGGTTTAAGCATTTTCATAGGGTACTCTAGGGTTTGAGGCACTTTCCTAGGGTACAAACTCTTTTTTGGGTAAGGTAAAAAAGAAAAAAGAAAAGATGTCAACGTGAGGACTGGACATTTTATAAATTTGTTCGGTGGATTAATGGGGTTACAAACCCTTTACCAATGACTTTTGAATAAATCTCCCTTTATCATTATCCTCCCATTTCAACTACAAAACAAATCAAGTACCATTTTATACATACTCTTTTTTACCAAAATCTTCCTAGCCAAGTACTATTTTATACACCTTTCATAAATATCATGTCAATATGGATCCACCCTCAATAAACAATACCCTACTGTTTTATCCCATCTTACCATTTTGTTTTAACTGGAAGTAAGCATCAACTAGGACTATTTATCGCAATGATGTATACGAAAAATGAGGCCAATATTGTTTGATCGATGTTTCATACGAAAAATACTCCTATGCAATTGAGATGTTTCGTCTGTTTTTTTAGAAGACTTTGACCGAAGACCCCTGCAGTAGCTACTACGCCAAAAAAAAATGAGGCCAATAAGGTCCATGAATTTTTTTTTTTTAGGATTTAAGATTTAGACACTTTCAAAGGGTACCATAGGATTTAGATTTTAGGGTACAGTTTCCTATTATAGGATTTTAGTAGTTTAGACACTTTCATAGAGTACCCTAGGGTTTTAGGCACTTTCATAGGGTACAAACTTTTTTTTTGGTAAGGTAAAAAACAAAAAAAAGATGACAATGTGAGGACTGAATAGTTTATAAATTTGTTTTGGTTGATTAATGAGATTACAAACCCTTTGCTAAAAACTTTCGAACAAGTCGCCCATTATCCTCCCATTTAAGTCATGCAAGTGGTAGGTACATACATAGGAAAAAACTGGGGTGCGTGTAAGGTTACCACGTGGCAGTACCCGGCTTGCATCCCAGCTGTCCAAAAATATTTTGGACTGACCAGATTTTAAATAAACTCTTCCAGGAAACTCTTTCCTGAAACCAGATAAAACCAAACCGAGCCTTAAGCCCCAATTAATTGGGGCCGGCTACATGAATCCTATTTTTCCATTGAGATCTATAAGGGCTACAGATTTCTTTCCTGAAATGGTTTGTTTAAACTCTGGATACTTGATCGATCGTCAGATGCCACTGGTACCCTACAAGCGTTCAAGTTTTTTGTTGTGCCGAGGGGTCACTCACACACACACAACACACAATGGAACTTGAGGAAAACTCCGTCTTTGTATATATATACAGGAATATACACAAAACATGAAAAATCTCTCCGGAAGCCACAACCGGCTCCTTCTCTCACCACTGCCTCACCCTCTCACATTGCTACAACACTCTCACCTCTCAAATGGTGTTCCGCTAAGATAGTTTTTTGGTTTTTTGACTTTTCACGACTTTTTATGTGATGTATTGTGAGAGAGTGACTGCCTCGGTTTTAGAAATAAAATGGCTTTTTGATTTTTTAGAGTTAGCGGAATAGGGCCTCAGTACATAAAGGGAAAATCCATGGAAAAACAGACTAGTGGCCTCCTTTGGCAAATAAACCAAAATTTGATTTTTTGGTTTATTCATTTTGTCATTATTCAAAAAAAATTTGCATTTATTAGTTTTGCATCAATTGTATGAAATTATATTGAAAATTAATTATTTTTTAAATAAAGCCAAAATTAAACCAATAAACCACGTATTTTTGGCTTTAATAAAAAAAAATAGTTTTGACTATAATTTTATATTCTTTAGATTCGTCTCGTCGAAAGTAACCAATAAACCACAAAAATTTAAATAAAGACAAATCGAATAAACCAAAAAACATGTGTACCATTTTAACTTCTATAAGTACTATACACAAGGTTTGTCACTTCATCAGTAAACAAACAAAAAAACAATTCAGGTACTACAGTAGTTTGGAGAGAGAGAGAGAGAGAGAGATATCTAGGGAAAAATGGAGGAAATGCGCGAGGCAGCAATGGCATATTACGCGAACTTGTCCAACAACCAGCGACAATGGGTTCAGAATTTCTTCCGATCAATAGACGCAAACGGAGACGGGAGAGTGAGTATCCAAGAGTTCTCGAATTTCGTCGCCCAAAGAGGCTACTACCAACACTTGCCACAAAAGCTGTTCCAACTTCTCGACAATAACAAAGACGGCTCTCTGGATTTCTGGGAATGTGTAACTTTTTTCTATATGCTCGCAAGCGGGAGGCTTGTGATCTGTGACGGATGTAGATCTTACTTGTGGGGCTTCCATTTCCTATGTGTCACATGTTACAATAAGAAGGAGAGGTCGTACGACCTGTGTTGTACTTGTTATCGTAATAAGAACTTTAGCCATCCACACTCCTACTTCTTGGACAACTATGCTCTCCTCCGGACCAATCCAAGCAAGGTAACATACTGTTGTTGTTGTTTTTTTTTTTTTTTTTTTTTTTCCGGTTACCGGTACTACACACACAGCCTGCTCGATCAAGGCAGCTAGGAATAGAATAAAAGAAAATCGAGCCTATATCTATACTCCCTCCGTCCCTATTTTATGGTCCCTTTTGAAGATTCCAACTAAATAAGGGAACACAATCATTGCACTTTTCAAAATTTACTTTTCTCATTTTAGCCTTCAATCATTACATTTTCTTACTTTTTTTAGTAGAACTAATTTCAAAAAGAGGGGTAAAAGAGAGAATTCATTACCTATTGCCTATTTAGTTTTGAAATGGGACAATTTTTTTGGGACAGCAAAAAGTGCAAACTGGGACTATAAAATAGGGACGGAGGGAGTACTATTTACTTTGTTTCCTTCTCTATGATTACACAATGCCTTTTGTTCTGAAAATCGAGCCGAAATCAGTTGAAAAACTAAAAAAATTACAATAAGTGTGTACTTCGGGCTGATTTGGAAAAAAAACAAAAACATGTTTTTTGGTTTATTGGTTTATGTACCAATAACCCAAAAACTGCTTTGGTTTCTATCATGCGGTTTATTCCCCTGTAAAAGAGAAAACACCCTTATTAACCAAAGGCTGATTTGGCAAAAAAACCAAAAAACATGTTTTTTGGTTTATTTGCCAAAGGGGTGTGGTTTATTCCGATTTATTCCCCCAAATAAACCAAAAAACATGTTTTTGTTTTTTTTCCAAATCAGCCTTCGTACCCTTTCACTGGCTTTCACTACAGATTGAGAAGTGATCAATCGACCTCACATTTGATCGTCAGAGACTTTGAATTTTAATCGAGTATTGTACCTTTTCTACTTTCACTTTTCTTTTCTACTTTTGGGTCTACCGGTCTGGTTTGGGTGTGCCCAAATCAAAATGCCTTGTTCGTTTTAGTAATTTTAATTTAGTTTAGTTTTGAAAATATGGGTAATGATTGGAGAGAAATAGATAGAGAAATATGAGTGAAATAGGGGTAATGAATACAAAACAAAACTAAAATTAAGAAATGAACAAAGTCAAATTAAAACTATTTTTGTTGTTTTTGTGGATTAGGGGGGTTTGTTTTAGTTTTGGCCTTTAGGCACAATGCTTATTACAATTGTTTTAAGTCTTTCTATTTTTCTATTGGGCTTTTTTAGTTTCTAATTGGGCTATAAAAGATTCCTACCCATGCATACTACTAAAAATTATGTGGATGCCCCAATTTTTTGAGGTTTTTTTTAGTGCCCTAGGGTCAAGGCCCAAGGGCCTAGGCCTCTCGGGTCTTGAGCCTGGGCTGGCCCTATTCACATTCGAAACTACAAATAGTTAAATGTTAGTTTAAATTTTTGTGGGGATAGTCTATATTGGACTTTGTCCCAAACTTAATTGAGCTCTCCACTACCTGACGGTAGAATTGATCCCCCGTGATATGTAGAGTATAGAGGTTCACCTAAGCATGCCCGTACATATATGTATGCACGTTGAATTGTAAAAAAATGCGTTCCAAGTTTTTCAATTATGCCTTGTGTGCTTTTTATTTCTAAACTGGATCATCTTTAACTGTTTAGTTCTTCATGGTTTTAGAACCAAACTACGGAAGCAGTCGTCACGTCTTCCTCTGGTTGGAGTTATGCAGACACCGCTACCACTGGCTTTAACATCGGAGCAGTCGACGCGTTTTTCACTGCTTTGGAAATTGCAAACGCCGCTAACAATGCTTTCAACATCGGAGCAATTGCGGTAAATGCAGGCTGCAGTATTATGTAATAAGATTCGATCGGAGCAAAGGTATACGGTCGCAAATTTTTTGGTATAGAAATTTTATGCAGAATGCAGCACGAAATAATATTTTTGTGGTAATGATTTCAGGAGATCATAATAAAGAGGGTAACTTCTACGCTACACAGGGCTAAAATGGTTGCTAATCTTGCGGCTGGATCCAACCTTGTGTAACATTATGCAATGAAGCTAGCTAGTAATTTGTTGTACGATAATTTCTTGGGAAAAAAACTCTCAATGTGAGTCAGTGTGTGGCAGTATGTACTACTTTAAAATATATGATCCATGCATGATTGCTTTGGATCGATGCTTGTTTTATTGTTTCCTTTGTGTTGTTCAAATAAAGAACTTATAATAAGTATTTATAACAGTTGTTGCTTTAATAGCATGATTTGGACCATTACATTTGTTGTTTTGGTATGCATTTATAATTGTATTAACATTTTGCATAGTTATGTCATATATGTATTCAGGGACGGAGTCAAGATTTACTGTTTTGGTGACCAGCATACATACTAAAAAAAATATATGAACTACAATATGATATTCTTCTACTCTAAGAAAACTTAGTTTAATCTATCTACTAAAGTGAGGAATTTTGAATTGTGTCAGACGATCCTTCGTGTTGTTAAAAGAATCAATCGATGATAGACTTGACACCAAAAATTCTACCAATATCTTTCTCAACGTATGTGATCAAGAATTTTTTTTATTGGCAAAACAAAGTACTAGTAGTATATTAGAAACTCTAAGAGGGTACATCGAAAAAAAAAAAAGAAGGCAAGACACAAGCCACTTTGACATGCCAAGGGCAAGGTCACAAAACAAAAAGGCTGTGTGGGTTCACTCTAGGGCCCATACTAATAGCTGACATGCGTGCCCCCTGGTTGTCCTTCTCGCTTTCTAGTCTATGTAATTGACCCTATGTGTCCTTTTAGCATACTTTTAGGCAGTAGTATTGATTGTTAGGCTCCACATTTACTGTTCTTTTCCATTTTTTTTGTTATCAAGCCTGATATGTACTTTAAGCTCCCTTTTGCATGGCTTTGGTCATCCAGTTAACCATTCATTTTCAATTTGCTTTAGCTAAATAAATCAAAATAGTTTATTTTTTATTTTTATTCAAAAAAAATTCCATTTGTTAGTTTTGTGTTAATCTTTTATGGTTCATTGGCTTGTCTCGTGAAAAAAATCTAAGGAGTATAAAATTATAATCAAAATTAAAAACAAAAATTCATGAAAGACAAAAATAATCCATTTTTTTTTTCTTTAATCAAAAAAATAATTTAAGGTTGCTTAATAATTTTATACTTTTGAAATTCCTCTCGTCAAGACAAATTATAGTAAAAATTTAAAAAAATTCATGAAAGACAAAATAATCCAATTTTTGTCTTAGAAAAAAAATCTAGGTTTGCTTCACAATTTTATACTTTTGAAATTCCGCTCGTTAAGACGAACCAATAAACCACAAAATCAATGCCAAAAACTAGCAAATGCGATTTTTTTAATAAGGACAAAAAAAACCAATTTGGTTTATTTAGCCAAAGCAATAATTACCATTTTAACACCTTCACTGTGAATTGCGACAGACTACCATACAGATCTACACGTATTTGGTAATCTGTTGCTATTCTTTGCATGAAACAGAGGCCAGATTGCAACAGACTATTATATATGCTTGTCTTACTGGCATGATACATAGTACAAATCTACACATATTTGATAATCTGTTGTTGTTGTTATTAGCATGAAACCAGATTGCATGTTACAAATATGTTTGCTTTACTGACATGTTACAGTGTACAGATGTAGACATATTTGGTAATCTGCTGCTATTATTGGCATGAAACAGAGGCCAGATTGCATCAGACTACCATATGTTTGCTTTGCTGGCATGTTACAGAGTATAGATCTAAACATATTTGGTAATCTGCTGCTGTTATTGACATGAAACAGAGGCCAGATTGCAACTGACTACCATATATGTCTGCTTTGTTGGCATGATACAGAGAATAGATCTGTACACATTTGGTAATCTGTTGCTGTTATTGGCATGAAACAGATGCCAAATTGCAACTGACTATCATATATATCTGCTTTGTTGACATGATACAGAGTACCGATCTATACACATTTGGTAATCTGTTGCTGTTATTGGCTTGAAACAGATGCCAGATTGCAATTGACTATCATATATATCTGCTTTTTTGGCATGATACAGAGTATAGATCTTTACACATTTTGTAATCTGTTGTTGTTATTGGCATGAAACAGATGCCAAATTGCAACAGACTATCATATATATATCTGATATCCTAGCATGATACATAGTATAGATCTACACACTCTCTGTTCCAAAATAAATAGTCCACTAAGAAAAGACGTGCAATTTTCAGATAAAAAATAAAACGTTTCTGTGCAATTTTTTTTAATTTTTTGACATCAAATTGAAGAGCTCAATTAGTTCTTTAATTTGGTGTCAAAATTTTGCTCAGAAACATGTAATTTTTTTATCCGAAAATGACATGTTTTTTCGTAATGAACTATTATTTTGGAAGTGAGAGTATTTGGTAATTTATCGCTGCTATTTTATTGTTAGTATAATAAAATGGATAGTTAATTGGGAGAATTACCGGACAGTGGCACTAGGGGCAAAAAAATATAGGGGTGTTGGAGTGAATCCAATCCTAATCCGCGAGTCACGGTTTTTTGAAAATAGAATCCGTGTCCAATCCAAAAGTCTTACGGTTCGGTTCCAATCCGATTCGCGAATCACGGATCAGTTCCGGATTTGTCCACGGATTTTCAACTTATTCTAAAAAAAATCATCAATCCATTTAAAAATCCAAACTCGACACTGAAACAAATACTTCACTAGTACAATTTCTAGTTGAGAATATAAAGCATCAAGAAGAATATAGAAAGAGCAGTCACTGAAAAGAAATAATGAAGGTTTATTAAACATTCTAACAAATTAATTGAACAAATCTAAACTTGAACATTATGGAATTAAAATAGATAGCCAAAAAACAATACCCAAGATTCATTTTGGATTCCCAACACAGTAGGCTATAACCTTCCATATCAAAATATCAAATTGTCAATATTATAAAGGTGGTAAAATTATTTATCTATACATATATATTTATTTAAAAAAAAATTATATATAATAAAAATCTCACGGTCCGGATCGATTAATCCACTGTTTCAAAATCAAAATCCGTGTCCGGACCGCGAGTCACGATTTTTTATTTTTTGAATTCGTGTCCGGTCCATTAATCCACAGTTAAAATCCAAAAGGCACGGATCGGTTCGGTCCAGATCGGATTCACGGTTCACCAGTTTTTTTGAGCAGCCCTAAAAAATTATGTTTTGCTGGTGTACTTTTTGGAAATCACCAAATCATGACAAGCAAAATAAATATTTCATATACATGGTATTTTAGATGTGTACTGCCCACAATACCCCTCATCAGTCATGATGCAATTGTTTTAATGTATGTTGCAATAATGAGTAGAAAGGATGCAAACTATGACATGCCAAGGTGCAATATTTGTAATCTCAGTGCAAAAACTTATTTTTTGACCAACTTGGTACGTTACTTGTCATGGTACAAATTTATTTATGTAAGTTGCAATAGTGAGGAGAAATAGTGCAAAAGTTTTACATGTCGAGATGCAATATTAGCAATCTCAATCTAGAAACTTGTTTTTTGACCAACTCTGTTTGTTCCGTTGTGGTGCAAATTTATCTATGTAAGCTACAATAGTGAGGAGGAACGGTGCAAACTTTTACATCTCAAGGTGCAATATTAGCAATCCCAGTCTAGAAGAGGGGGAGTGAGGGGGTTGGTTTAGGGGGAATTTTTTAGATGAGGGTATTTCGGTCAACACAAAAATAGGTATCATGTATGTGTAAATAGTTTTTTCCGTGTCATGTGAAGAGTAATTTTCAAAAAGTGCACCATCGAACGGCAATTTTTACCCCTACAACCACTGTCAAGTAATTCTCCCTAGTTAATTTAACAT
This sequence comes from Gaultheria prostrata, assembly GCA_036023075.1. Lineage (NCBI taxonomy): Eukaryota > Viridiplantae > Streptophyta > Magnoliopsida > Ericales > Ericaceae > Gaultheria > Gaultheria prostrata. Next base: position 64,675 of record JAXBDA010000845.1, read on the forward strand.
AATTGCATAGATAAATTTGTATTAATGACTTTGCATGTGAACATCACTGTCTGAAATTTATACTTCTGCCACGGGTCCCTTTCATGATCAAGAGAGTGTAGGTCCTCTTCATTTTGCTTTTAAAAAGTTCCATTACTAATTTGCAAAGGTGCTTGACATCAAATCCCATATTCCTCAGACTTACTCATCCGGAGTCAAAGCCAAGCAAACACCAAATCAACGAGCTTTTTGCCAATTTATACATTTTTTTCATTTAATTTATCAAAATGTACTATTTTCCAAACTAATTTTAAAAATATACTATGTCGCAGGTCCAAAATATGGCATTACACCTGGCAACGCTGTCCGCGCCACGTATTATAAAAGTAGTAGACATTTCAACAATGTCCTTATGCCTCTATGGAAAAAATTCATGTCCTAATTGCATGATCACACCTTATAGTGTGTCCTTCTCACCAAAGTTATTTTAGTACCCTTAGGTATCTTTTGTAATAAAAAAATATGTACATCGTTTTATAGTTATTTATTATTGATGAATAATAGTATTTGTTTTTGAAAGCGTAATTTATCTACTTACATTTTACTCATTAAGATTTAGAAAAAAACCTCCTTTTGATTTTCGTTTTAAGCCTCAAAAAAATTAGGACCGGATCTGAGAAAGATGATATTGCAATGAAATCTTCCAATTAATTGAATATCATTGTCTTTTTAATAAATTCTCAATTCCGGCAACAGGTTCATTATCCAAGCATTACAGAGAACCCAGAGGCTCAGTTTGGATTATAATATTCTTGAAAAGGAATGAGAAGGTGATCGATGCCATATTTGGATGCTTCCTATGTTTAGAATTGACTGGAATAGAAATGCGATTCGTAATGGAAATGGGAATGGGAATATGATCGATGCCATATTTTGAATACTTACTGCGTAGTTTGGAATTGACTGGAATAGGAATGCGATACCTGATGACATTTCAACAAAGAATTAGATTCCCAAACTTATAAAAGTAGGAATTAGATCCCTCGATCTGACCCCAAACCCCGAGGGAATCCTGGATTCTTGACTCAATTAATACGAAAAAGAAACTATTTGATTTTATTAAAATTTCAAAATAACTAATTCCTAGAGAAGATAATTGAGGTAATCCAACCGGCGGAATGGAATTGCTCCAAATATATTAAATTACAACTAATTTAATTCTTGGTAATCGAATTCATCCTCAGCCAAAATCTACAATTCTACATGCATAAAGATGCAGCTCCAACCCCAATAACAGGTTATACGGTCAATCGCTTGGCTTTGAAGAGGAAGGTTAGGATATGAGTCTATGGAAAGATGTCGAGTCGATATCTTTAGATGTTAACCCCTAATTTTCCTCTTCAATAATGATACATGTATCACAAAAGGCTGCAACACAGCTCCATAGTGTTTGGAGCCCACATACACAGTTGATTGTGAAGTGTGTGTGTAGGCTAAATACACTGTGTATGTTGCGGAGCAGTGTTGGAGCTGATTGTTCTATATTTATCATTTTTTTTTCCTCTTTCCATTAGTGATGTATAATGTTGGCATAAAAAAAAGAACAAATTAAAACAAAACAAAGAACACCTGCATGAGTTCATATTGGAGTTTAAGAAAAGTCGAAAAGTCAAAATTTTAGGTCTTTTTCATCGTTTCATATGATTTTTTTTTTCAATTTTGGTTTATGTTTTTATATTTTTAGATTCATCTCGTTGAAACGAATAAATATAATGTCTAAATTTGACCCGAATGTCGTAAAGATCAAGAGAAAACAACAATAATGGCAGTTCAAAAAAGCCCTTGAAAAAGTAGGCCAAACTCACTATAAATTTAGATACTTTTGTGACAAGATTGTAAAGGTGTCTATTCCAACGGCCAAAAGTTATTGTATCCACTCATTTTTCTTCGTCCAATTTTTGTTATCACTGCTGATATAGAAACCGTCGGGTCGTGCAACCCAGTAACAACTTGGGTTCGGATTAAAAGAAAATTTACATGAAGGAAGTAACTTGCGATCGAAAACAGCAAAGGCTCTATCCCAGGAACCCCAGTAAAAATGGCAGAAGAAGAGTGTGGTGCCGAATAAGTTGGGTTTGAACTGCCAGTTAAATTCTCGCCCATTTTCGAGTGTATGTGTTCCGATATCATCGTCTTTAGATTTGCAATGGACCTTTAACGAACCCGGAACTCCACTAATGATGTGTACCGTAACCCATTTGAAAAATTGGAAATTTTGTTGCTTGCACAATGTTTGTGCACAAACCAAGTGAAATATCACTATTACTAAAAGAAGGGAGCGGGTCATTGTGTTGCAGTATCGCTCTTGGAATGTAAAAACGAAGTGCTTATGGTGTTCACCATTTATATGTAATTGAAGGATAAGTTTGTTGATAAGGGTAATCCACTTTGCCAACATTACTGTAATTGTGTGGTGGATATCCAAGTTGATTATAATGGAGAGAAATAAAATGGTACTGACTTTGTAAAGTTTTTTCAGAAGGAAATCTAAAAATTTAAAGTGATGATGGCTAAAATTGAATTTTATTCTGTACCAATGGCACTATATGTCGCAAAATATTTTGAGGTCTTTGAAGCCAAACGTCCCAACAATTTTTCCCACTCGTTCAGTTGTTAAGAAAGTATAGGAAATGATGGGAAATTCAACTTTCACATAACTTTTGGGGTGTTTAGTTATCAGGAACATAATGGGGCCCACAAAAATATTTTTTTCACAAAGACTCACTTTCCCTCAAAATACATCCTGCAAAAAGGTAGGGATCAGGTGTCGTTGGAAAGTTTGCTCCCGCCAAAGGGGAATTTTGGAAACCCTTTAGATTTTTAGATATTTGGCTCTCTAATCCAAATTGTCTAAAGATTGCAAAGGTTGTTTGGGAGAATACACATCTCCAGGATTCTTATGGATGGGCAGGGAGCCAGATTGTTAAGAAGTTACAAGAAGTCAAAAAGAGATTGAAGATTTGGAACAAGGAAGAGTTTGGAAATGTTCACCATAAACTTCATGAATTGGAGAATCAGTTACATCAATTTGATTTACTCAGTGAAACAAGACAGCTTGATGTGGAGGAAAAGATAGCAAGAAGGAGTAAAAAAGGGGAATTTTGGAAAGTTTCAAGGCAGGTGGAAAATCTTTGGAGACAGAAGTCTAGAGTTAACTGGATTAAACTGGGTGACAGAAATACAAGATACTTCCAAATCTCAGCCAAGAACAGATACAGGAAGAATTTGATTGGGTTTATTAGAGTGGATGGTAGGGTTATTGAAGAACCCATTCTTATCAAAACAGCTGCAGTTAATCACTTTAATGAAGGTTTTATGGAAGAGGTGAGGGTCAGATCTATGATGGAAGGCATCTTTAGAAGGAAAATTTCAGTTGAGCAGGCACAAGATTTAGAAAGAAGATTTGAAATGGAAGAAATAGTGGATGCAGTAAAGGATTGCAATAATCTAAAAGCTCCTGGCCCAGATGGTTTCAAATTCTAATTTGTGAAGAAGGCTTGGGTCTTTATGAAACAAGATTTTCAAACCTTTTTTGATGACTTCTTCAATCATGCAAAGTTGGCAAAAGGGTTCAATACTACTTTTGTTGCTCTTATCCCAAAAATTGAAGGAGCCGATACCTTTAATGACTTTAGACCAATTAGCATGGTGGGTTGTGCTTACAAGATCCTTGCTAAAGTCCTTGCAAACAGGTTTAAAAAAGTACTGCCTAGTATTATTGGAGAAGCTCAGGCAGCCTTTGTTGGGGGTAAGCAGATTTTGGATGGTGTCCTGATAGCTAATGAAGTTATTGACTCCTGGAAAGCCAGAAACGCAGGGGGTTTGATTTTGAAAATAGACTTTCAGAAAGCCTATGACTGTGTAAATTGGAACTTCTTAATTCATATGCTCTCCAATTTGGGTTGTGGATCAAAATGGTGCAGGTGGATAATGGAATGTATCTCCTCTACTTCACTATCTATCCTTGTTAATGGTTCAGCTTCTGATGAAATTTACCCTCAAAAAGGTCTTAGGCAAGGAGACCCCATCTCTCCTTTCCTCTTTAATGTGATTGTGGAAGCTTGATAGGCGCGCAAAATGCATGAATTTAAGCGCCTAAGTAGGGAAGAATGAGCGCGTTAGACGTGCGGTTAATCCTCATTTTCCATTTAATTTGTGCACGTGGTTGGATTGTGTGTTTGTGCTTAATTTGCAGGGAATTGAGGTGTGTTGGCGCTAATCGGAGTTGTTGGAAGGGCATGCACGAGGATCAAGAATGAGGAAGGCTGTGAAGACTAAGTGT
>JAXBDA010000846.1:0-68986 GCA_036023075.1 Gaultheria prostrata
CAAAGCCAAAAACGTGGGTTCTTACCTCCTTGAGTGATACACCTCGAATCCAAGGAGAAAAGTAGTGATTGACACTTGAATCTTCAAGATTTGAGGTGGGTTTGTGTAGAAATCAAGTGGTTTGGTGTAATTTCTAGAGAGAAGTGGGAGAGAGGAGCTCTAGGGCTAAAAAACGGGGTGTGGGAGTGAAAAATGGGCTAAGGGTTCTATTTATAGAATCCCCAAATCGCGCACAAAATGTTGCAGAAAAGTGCAGGGGATACCGGTATCCAAAAACGGGGATACCAGTATCTCCAGTCTAAAAATCCCTTTGTTCGCGAGATACTGGTATCTCAAAACGGGGATACTGGTATCTCCTGGAAATTTTCTGAAATTCATTCTACTTCCACCAATTCGACTCCCGACCACTTCTAACACATTTTCAGCATCTCCAAACACCCACATCATATTATTTTCATTTCCTCACATTTCCCTAATATTATTCCGGAAACATTATATAAAAAATGCGGTTCTTTACACTACCATTTTCCAATTCCCCCACATTAATCATCATCTAACCTTTTAAACATTTTCTTGAAGTTTCCAGATTTTAAATCGAATTTTTTTTTTTATTACGAATTTCCGGGTCTTTACAAATTTAGTGTAACATATTACAGTCGGATTGTGCAGCATACTTGAGTTAAGGGTTCTTTTGTGAAATGGGGGAAGGAAATGGAGTGATACATTTTAATTAGAATGATACTAATTCTTGATTCCTTGCTACTTGGGTTTCATTCTCATAGTTGTGAATTTAACTAGATTTGGTCGTTTGGTTTTGAAATCTGATAAGGAAACAAGCAATTGTTTAGTTTTATGGGACAAAGTACTCATATGGCTGGATTGATGTGCTCTATGTCAGGATCGGAAGCGACGACAAGTACCGTGACTCCGCGTGAGGAGTGAACTTGTGTTGGTATCTTTTTGTTGGGAACCGAGGTGAATGTTCGATTCATAGATGTTCTTCAGTTGGATTGAACTTGTGATATTGAACTGTGACTTCGTACCAATGGGCAATAACGGCCAATGGGCGGAGTTCGCGTTGTGCTCCTAACTTCGTGTCGATTCATACGTCTTTTCCCTGGCTCTTTTCTTATATTCTTTATGGTACCCTTGAAGTAGCTTATATATGTTAGTGATCTCCTAACAATAAGCAATATGTTTTAGGAATAGAACTGCATTTGAAACGGACTCAACAATTGGAGGTTCGACTTTGTACAACTGCTCTAAAGTTCATAAAAAAAATCATGCCTTTTCCACTACCATATTTTGATCGGTTGAAGTTTTGGTCTTTTTATTCATATGATAAGTTTTTGTAGCTAAAATCTGTAGGAAATGATAGAATGTGTTTTGAAAACCTTGGTGAAGCAAGGGAGAGAGCCAACTACAAAAAGAAAGACGCATACAATTTCATGTTAGTTCATGAACAAACCAGCAGGTTACAGACTTACAGTTTATAAGAAAATTTATGTACTGCATGCTTCACTGACAATGTAGTCCACTGCCTTTTTGGTTGGTTTAGAAACATGTTCATTTATGATAGGGAGCTTATGCTTCAACGCAGCTATAGAAGGCTTTGGTGCGCCATCCAGGGATATTTTATATATCAAATAAGATTAGGACTCAGACTGAGGTTTTGAGGGAGGATTACAGGAAGGACTTCTTGGTTGAGAAGCATCCATTGATGGGTATGCGACATCGGTATATTCATCTCATGAACAAGATGGTGAGACGGCATAGACCAATTCGAGTTGGAGCTAGTGGGGGTAGAAAACAGATTTTTTATTACCAATGGAGGAAGATAAAGAAAAAAATAGTCATACAACATTGAAGAAGAAAGAAGAAATGGAGTTAAATTGCGCAGGCGGGGATTACCCTATTAGGATGTGAATTTGGTCCGTGACAGAGCAGTTGGAAAATACGACTCGGACGAAGTGGACTAACAGTTTTGGCAGAGAAAGCCCCAATAGAAGACTTCTGACTGTCGATCAAAAGGAGCTATATTCGACATGGAGGATGTACTTGAAGATAGCTCAATGGGTCTGAGTGACATGATTGTTGCAGTATTTTCTTTTTCTATGAAACAAGACGGAGGCTAGTTTAGGATATTGGTTATGTTTGGGCTACTGTGGCTGGCTAAATCTCCTTGAGGATGTTTTGCGGTGAGTATCTTATTTGAGCACCAATGCAGTGAAGTTATCTATTGCAGCCTCTTTGTAGCTTTAATTGATGTGCTTTTGCTCTAAAAGAAATGCCATCCAGCATTGTTTAGGGTTAATTTATACAGTATGGTATGAACTATTGTGTTATGTACAATCTGGTACTTCAGAGTTAATCAGAAACATGGTTTTCTGATATGCGGTTTATTTTTATGTTAGGCAAAAAAGCTGGATAAAATTCTGGTTTAAAAGTAAGTTTGACGGGTGTATTAACCAAGCATTAACTACATGAGTTGTTTGTCGGAAAAAATAAATGATTGTTTGGAAATAATATGTGGGTAGGTTCGTGAGATGTGTAAATTTTCTCCAAGGACATTTGAGACGTGTGTCAAAATAATGAACAAGCTTGCTGAGAGGAATGAGTAGAAGGCTCATTAGGTAAAAGGGCCACATCATTCAAGATATCTTGACTGTGAATTTGTAAATTCTAGTTTGGCTTCCTTTATTGGAAAAGAATCCTACGTGTCTAAAGATTCTGGATATTTGAAACATGCCTAGTTTATTTTAAACAAGTGTGGGGTGGAACGTTCGACTATCAGAACTTTAAAGTGTGTAACCGGTGTGTTTGTCTTGCAGATTATGCAGAAGAGTTTGTCTTGTCCCTCATCTTATATTTTGAACGGACTGATAGGCATAATTCATGAAAACCAGGGACTGATAGGCACCTCTTGTCCCTCATCTTCTTGCTGCTGGTTTCACAGGAACTGATATCCAAAATAGTTGCCTCATATGGAACAAACTTAGGTATGCATCCAACTTTATATCCATTTTCCATCCTCTCTCATATTGAGTTCGGCCCAAATTAAGTTTTGTCCTTTTTTGTACTTATTATCATGTTTTCTACACTCCTAGATTTGTTTTGGTCCAGATTCTATTGAGATCCGGAGCGTCGAGAGTAATGGCAAAAGTAACAGAACGGGGGCCAAAAAGTTGAAAAACGAAAATAAGGTATTAGGCAAAAGTTTATTCAAACTGTGTATTTTTGTTTCCAGCATACATGATGATGAGATTTCTTCCTTCACCGTTGACATTATCACAGAATGGTAGGATAATCTTTAAACCTGGGCCCCATAGCCATGTTATCATCTGAATCCGCCCTAGCTATTAGAGCAGCGAGAATTCTTGGCCACTTGTGATGATTAAAGGGCGTATTCAGTGGGGTGGGAGAATGTACTAGAGCTGGTAAAAATTTACCCACTAATTTTTCAAAATACACACTTATTAAGGAACAACCAAAAATGAAAAGTTAAACACTATAAAAGGGACGGAGGGAGTATGTTCTAGAGCTGAGTTGTCTTTAGTTGGTTATTCCCACTGTGTAAGTCAACTTCTTTTAAAAACAAAATGTCCACCTTTTTAATTGATCACGATCTTGGGTTCTATATCACTGTTGTAGAGACGAAATTGTATAAGTCAACTTGTTTTAAAAACAAAACGTTCACTTTTTATTTTAGTTGTCCACAATCTTAGAATCTATTCTCACTATCGAGACGAAACTTTTTGACTCCATGCCACCAAAACTAAAATGGGTGAATTGAGTTATTTTCCTCGTCACCTTGTATTTGTAGATGTGACTAATCCCTTGGAAATTTCTCAGGTGGTTCAACCTTGGGATTGGAATCCATTTGCTTGAGTTGAGTGATCTCCCAACAAGAAATGCAGGATCAAACCGAAAGACAAACCACATTTCATTCAAAACTTCAGACATGAGCCTCATAATACAAAAACTGGTGGAGACGAGGATCAAGTACGCGACAGCGGCTGCAGTGGTGGAAGGAGGAGTGGTGGTGGATCAGCACTTCTTCCATGACACCCGATGGCTACATGATTTAAATTTGCAATTGCTGCCAGAACCTCTTTTCAAAATTCAAATGAAAATACCTAGATGTAATAACATTTGAATTTTGAAAATTGCCATGTGAACAGGCTGGCTCCAAGACTGAAGCAGAAGGTTGCCCAAGAGGCATACAAGGAACTTCAACAAAATCAAATGGTTCGAAACCATCAAACGAAAACAATCTCTCCACCAAAACCAAACAGAAAAGATCGGTGTCAAGGCGATGTGTGAGGAAGAGGCTAAAGAACATGCTCGCCAGATGAAGAGGGCAATGCCAAAACTAAACAAGTCAACATCTTACAACAGTTTATCCTTCCGTTCAATATCGTATCCCTATCTCACTTTTTGAAATAATACGTGTAATTTGGTTCATTGTTCCAGCTGTGGGACAAAGCAGTAATGGCCTCGCAATCCCAGATTGCATTTCTAACTCTTTCATACTGTATTTCCTTAAAATCTGTATTTTCGGGAGTTCTGGTGTAGTTCAAGGATAACACAGCCGCTCCTTTGTAGCTTCGGCCATGGTATTGTTTCGCCATAAATCCATGCCGGGTTGTTCTTCAATAGCATGCGAAGGCATCTTAGTTAATTATTTCCCTCTCCCTTGTGTCTCTACTGTTTTCCTCATTAAAAGAGCATTAATCAAAATGTACATGTCATGATCTCATGCATTTGAAAACCTTTTCTTAAAAGCCCATTAAATCAAAATAGTAGAGGTCAACCGTGTAGTTGGGCGTTGTGGGGTGCCTAATCCCTTCCCTTGTCACACCTTAGCTCCCGAACCAATGGGAATCTTTGTCTATATTTTCTTAGTTTTTCACAAACTAAGTGGCAACTCTCAAACAAACAAAAAGGCATGCCGCAACAGATGTCATCGACGCGCGAATATCTCGGAAACACGAAAAAATGGAAAATGTGGGCAGCCACACCATTCATAAGAAAAGCAGTGGCTTTTATGACCATACCGCAGTGTTCTTCGTGATTATTACTTACAGGTATAAAATAGTGTAGAATAAGACTACAAGTTACCAGCCCGGAACTAGTAGTATTCATCTTGGAGCTGTTCGCGAGATTCCTGGTAGCATGTTACAAAACCTTTTCTTGAAGAACAGTCCAAGAGCTGGTTCCACCAAGGGCCAAGTTGTTACGATGGCAATGTAGGCTAGAAGCCATATTGATTTCCTGCTCTGTCACGAAAGTTGATCCATGTATCTTCCTTTAGGCATAAGTATGTCATTGATATCTTGTCCTGGGAGCTTCATCTGTCAAATGTGTTCTTTTTCCCATCAAGCGATCACTCCCCTGTGTTTCTGAATCACATCTTTGTTCTTGTCGCTCTGAATCATGGGCTCAGCGTTTATGTCCTCCACGTTTGTTTGCTCATCGGCCATTGCAGCCACCATCCCATCTTCCGTGATATTGATGTATGGACCTTGGTCAATTGAAGATTCAGGTGGACTGATCAAGGGGAAACTTTGCATCTGTAAGACAAAAAACAATTCATATAGCTAGTAGGAAGGAGGCCAACAGCAAAGGTCCTTTCAATCTTTAAAAATCACGATAAGAAACAGAAATCAGACAGTCATAGTTCCCTTTGTTCCTACGGATAAGGTAGTCAGATCTTAACAACAATCCCCATATTTCTTAACTGAAACTGATTTGCTCGTATGAGATCTAAAAGAGAGAATCTCCAAGCATTATGCAACATTAAGTTTCATTACATAGGTGGTATTTGGACAAATATTCCAGACGGGCTTGTTTCTGCGTTGGATACCTTGTAGATACAGGCAAGTGTGTCAGAAGATATGAACTCTCTTAACTCCTAAGATGTACAGAAACTTTGCTTTTACTTTTCCAGTTGTGCCAACTTTTTACTGGCTCTGCTTTTTATTTCATTCATTTATTTTGTTAGTTGTCTGATTTCTAATAGCGAATGTTTGTGCACCTGGGCCTCCTTTTTTCTGCGAATTAATGAACTTGAGTGTAGAACACTGAAGAATTTGTGAACGGCCCCTACCCACCTGCAAGGAAGAGAACACGAAAACAAGGCATTACACAGCTATCTGGACATCACATTAACAAGCAATGCAAAGATACTGTTTGATGAACCATATGGATGCTTGAGAAGTTCTGACATCAAAACCCTGAACTGACCTTAGATCGAATGTATGTGCCCAATAAGCATACTATGCAGCTCTCAGATACATTTAAAGATATATCCACTGTCACAAAAATCGCCCAGTTTAGCGTTCTCTTTCCTGTCACGTACTACTCGGGAGTAAACTTTACTTTTAAAAGTTCATAAAGTGACTCAATTATGTTAGAAGTTACTTAATATCTCGATAACGGGGCTTAAGAAAAATTATGAGGCTGGAACATGCAACTATCAACATAACGTCCCTAGTATATGAAGGGTCATTCAATATCCGTAAGAATTAAAACAACAAAGGAAATCTAAAAGTGAAACACAATTACCATAAATTCTTAGCAGTTATCATTTGATAGTATGCCAGATGTCCTCCATGCTGTGTGGTAGCTAGAACGATGTTTTTATTTGCCCTATAGATGGGATAATACCAGTCAGTTGCTCATAAAATACCAAATGTTGAATTCCTGATCAAAAAAAAAAAAAACCCAAAGTTGAACATACCCAAACAGTGTTACAGCATTATGTTATCTGCCTAAACCGAGACAGGTCATATGTCAATGGCCATTCTGTTGTGGTTTCAAGTGTTTAAGCTGATCCATTTTGCTTGATCATACCTAACTGACGGCCTTCTACCAGCCAGAGTCAATTATCATCTGGTGCAACAAAAAACACTCACTTGTTTTGCATTTCTTGTTCTTTTCCCTTCAACTATAGTCTACTCTTATTACTAGTTACTATTTTATCACCTAAAATTGACAATGAGAAAAAATATCCTCCCTTTTACAACTAAAATTGAAGAAGTATTTTTAATAAGTTCGTCTGGCAACTAGCATGAGTAAGTGAAAAAACCTCTGGTTCAAATCACATTTCGAAAGCAATATAGCCAAAAAGTGATTTCACCGATGCCCAAGTTCCCAACTACCTCATGCAAACGATCTACTTCAGTCAAGCACCACAATCCACAACCTCATTTGTACTACTACGTGTTTGCCTGTAATATGTATCAACCGTTTGCAAAACAAGAGAATAATGTCAGAAAATTATTAAAGCATCTGACAATAAATCATAAAGGACTAGTACCTCAAATTTTCCAAGGACCCGAGTCCAAGAATTGTCAAATTCCCAAATAGAGCGTGACTGTTAAACACAACAAACATTAACCAGAAATTGTATAAGAATAAAAGGAAAAAAGACAGTTTCAACCAACAGTTTTTTTATTTATCAGTCAACAGTTAAATTATACTTTCAAACTTGTTCCAAATACACGGCCTTAATGCATGAATTTATTTTACACTTCTTATATTTTGAACAGCAAAGAAAACAATTCATTACCCGAGAGGAGCCAGACTTTATTTGACACTTACTGTCTTTTCAAAAATTTACACTTAGGGTGTGAAATTTTGAAAACATTAAGTTATCTATAACCAAAATTTGTTCATGACATGCCTACGCTAACCTCAGAAAAGACCCAACAAGAACTTTGTAACCTTAACAAGAACTTTGTAACCTTATACTTTTAGTTTCTTCTGGTGGTACACTTAATGTAAACTTCCAACACCAATATATTCCTCCATTACAGTTGCCTGAAATTCGTTTCTCATTTACTTGTGATTGATTTTGTCAACTAAGATGAGGCTACAAAAAGAGGTTGAGAAGAGAACAAAGGTGACCTTTAAAATGCCTTCCTAATCTGCAAGACAGGAATAGACAAGCTGGTGCCTACAAAGAGTTTCAAATTTGGTCATGTACGAACACTGTGTGTGTGTGTGTGTGTGAGAGAGAGAGAGAGAGAGAGAACTGTTGAAGCAATTCACCAATTTGACAAATAAAAAAACTAAAAGAGGAAAACACAAGTATGAAAGTAAGTATGCAAGAGCTTTGCTATAGAGCCTCTGCAAAGCCCTGCGGTTAAGAAACCTGTCACATATCTGCAAGAACAGAAAGATGAAGATAGACAATAAATTGTAGAATGCAAGAGTGTGCAACTCCTAATAAGGTCATAAACAGCAGGATTAACCGCTGTTCTACTATTACCATTTTCCTTTTTCATGAGATTAGTATATTCCCTATCCCGGACAAGTTTTTCTTTCTTTCTTTCTTTTTTTTTTTTTCTAATGTTCTTTTCTCTGTCTTCTAAGGAAGGAGCAGAAAGAAGAAAACTAGATGCCAGACAAGAGAATCAGAGAGGCATCCAAAAGATGTATTGTTTCATAAAGTCAGAGAGCAGAAAAAGAAAGATGCCAACATATTACCCTGCTCAGGATCAAATAATAATAATAATTTAACCTCCTCATATGATAGTAACCACGGAAAATACCTTGTAAGGCTAAGGATACAAATAGACAGTTAGAACAAATCAACAAGACACTGAAAACGATGAATAAGTCAAGTTGTACTAAAATGGTGTTAGTTTGACACAAACCCAACAAATGGCTGGCGGGTGAATGAGTAGAATAGAGGAAGTTGGAAGAAGAAAAAATGGCATTGATAGTGCCTCATGAGCAACATATTTTCGTGTAAAATTGCAAACAGTCTCATGATGAAGTAAAAGGACAGACCAGAGGGCCCCAAGGAGAACAGACAGCTGCAGCACCAGCAATCGGGCTATTAATTCTGTCCTCGCCCAGATATTTTGCCTGAAAGGATAATTTCCAATTGTTATTAGTACAATAAGAGGGAGGGAAAAACACTACTTGCACATCGAATTGACTGGTTGCCAACACATTCATTTATAGAAACAACAAAAACCATTACAAGAAATTTTCAATAAATATTTGCACGCCATATACAGAAGTCTAATACCCGAACATTCGAACCGACGCTAGTTCCAACAACAAAAAGTGGAACCTCTGGGTATTGATGATGGAGATAATCGATGACTGGACGTATATCTTTCGTCCAGCCACCATTGTAAATGCAATCAAAATGCAAATATATATAACTAGCAACTGCCATGTGCAGGCCAGAGAGTCAGAGATCCGCAACCTACCCATTTCCAGTACCTAGCTCTGATCTCATGTTACACAGTCTTGGGTAGAACTCCGTCCAAAAAGCTAGCTCATAAAGTGAGTGTGCCCTCGCGTTTATATACTTCATATTACTTTGGTACCCAAGCGATGTGGGACTTCGCTTCACAAGATGGACAGTGAAACCACGGTGTGGGGCATCACGACCAGTTGACAGTGGTATTCTAATTAAAAGGGAGTGGATTGTAAGGTCCTCTAAGAGGTAAAACTGCAACATCTTTTCAATCAACAATATTTAGAATTAGATGTGTGTTACATGTCAATCTCTGTTCCTTCATCACATATTGGTTTTTGATAGGTTAACAAGTAACGCGAATCCAACTTTTCTATTCCCTCTCCTTTTCTTCTCTTCCTTCATCACCATTTTGCACATCTAAAACCCAAAACCTCTTTAAATCGGTTGTCATAAACATGTGATAATAAGCCGCCTTAAAATGATAATGCACAGGAAGATAAATGCTTATAAAAATTTTATTGGCTAAAGAAGACGTATATGTAAGCGTAACCAAAAGAGAAAGGAAGGCTTTTTTTTTGGGGGGGGGGGGATCACCTAGAAATGCTCTACAATCCACATTAATTGCAGGCATTGGCGGCAATAAGAAGCTTGTGCTAAAGGAAAAGAGACAGTAAGGCTGTCAATCTTAAATAGTAGCAATACATAAAAAATGTAAGCTAACAAAATGGTTCCCCAGTAAAATCTCCTTATCCATTATACACAATTGAATCACTCAAAAGAATAAAATGCACAATTTCAGCAAGAGCATACTTACAGTAATTGATATTCCCCCTAGCCCCCGATGGTGGCTGACGACAACATTCCAACCACATTTTGCCATCTACAAAGCACAATGCTTTACATACTGTGACACATTTTGCACACATTGACCAGGAAGTAAAGATAGCAAAACAAGGCATGAAAAGGCAAAAAGCAAATGAAAAGCTTACAGTTCAGCGGAACTACACAGTGCAACTTCAAGGGAAGAGATTTTGTTATAAATTTTACAGACCATAGTAACATAGAAGACCCACAACAAATAAACTATAGAATAGACGCATCTTAACTAAAGCGACTGGCTTTAGGGAATCGGAAAAGTACAACACCGTGGATCGAAATTGAAAAAGGTCCATATAAGTCGAAAATGCAAAAAAGAAATAGTTAGTTGGTATTTTTTGGGCCTTCAGGGGAAAAAGTGCTTTTGGCCATAAGTTATGACTTCTTAGACTCCTTTCGGTCAACACGAATGATTAATTATCGCCGATTAGTGTAGACATTCCATGCACTTTCTGCAATTGACCATAATTTCACCTAAGTAGGCCAATTAGGAACAACACACCCTATCACAGCATGTGTATGTGCATCTTTGAAATATTGTGTATGTGCTTTCTTTGTCTTCTTTTCTGAAGTTTTTCCCCTTTTATAGTGAGCATAAAACCTAATGTTACTACAATTGCTAGTAACATAAAACTAATGAAAATTTTACTCCCACTTGCGAGGAAAATTGTCAATGATAGTTCTAAGGAATCCTTAGTTCTTAATTCTGATAAAAAGAGATAGATATCATATAATGCAATTGCTACAGGTTCTATACTACTACTGACCTATATAGAAAAGGGCTTTAAAGAGGGAATTGGTATATCGTCTTTTTTTTTATACATCGGAAATTCAAAGTTCAAACAGACAACACGAAAATAAAAAAGGGACTTGGTAGATCTCCAATGAAACAAAACACGATATCGTTGGCAATAAGAGATTTCACTAATCGAAACTGAATCAAGCTTGAGGCTTAAAAACAATTTGAATTCCAGATTTTCAACTTGGGGCAACGGTGGCTGGTTGGTCTCATTAATGCATAGGGCACAGTGATTAGCCAATGTTTTTTTTCATTAACTGCAACTAATTAATGAAAGCTAAGGCATCCACCACTTCCTAATCGCGCCATGTTTACCCTTCAAATTTCAACAACAAAAGACCACCAATCCTGGACATCCCTCGGTAAATTTTCTGCTTCCAGTTTCTAGAATCCTGAAACTACCTTACCTTGGAGAAAATTCCTCCATAAAAGTTGACGATGAGAAGCTGCGAGTATTCTCCATTATCTGGTTCGTCAACTTAAGGGAGAGAGGGAAAGAGAGAGTGTGGAGTAGATCTGTGACTGGTTGTAGTGGGATGAGAAAGGCGGCTCTGCAAGAAAGTCTTGCCTTCAAATCATCTGCCACAACATCGATAAATTCCTCGGGATTAAGGTAGTGTTGTCTGGTAAGCCTGCACCATCAATGAAAAGTTATCAGGTGAAATCAGGCAATGAGGATGCGTACAAACAATACCCATAAATAAAGAGTCGGTCACTTAGATCCATTGATTATAAGTGCAAGATCTTTGGTCATCTTCCCAGGCTACACAACTTGAATACAAGCTTCTTCCCGTTTCTCAGGGAAGTCCAGGAGTCTTGCATTATCATCCAACTTTGCTCTGTTATGTTCAAATATTCACTTGTTAAGTTTCATTATGAAACCAAAAAGGACGTATGACAGCAAAATATCATTGACAAACGAAATACATGGAAGCCAGATGACAAGTAAACTACTATTCATTTGAAACCTGTGTGCAAGCCCTCTGGACCATGCAAAGATTGAGGCTATGCTTTTCGTGCTGGTTTCACCTCCTTTTTGGTGAACCCTGTAATGGCATGTAACAGTGCCATGGGCTGCTTCAGCTTCTATGGTCTTTCCATCAGGGCATACCTGAATCCAATTCATAGCCCACTAAAATTCAGAATACAGATTCACGCAAGGGATCCAAACGTGAAAGAATCATGTAGAGCCTTGTTTGATAGGAACAAGTATGAAGGCCGTGACACGCGCGCTGGCGCACGCATTTGGTTCAACAGCTGGTTAAGTGGATGTCCGATTGAAAGCTAAAAGCATGTACCTACCTAAAAACACACTTTAGAACTTTCAAAAGATATTCTTATGACGCAACTCCAGGGGTTCGCTTGGTGGTCAAGACATGGGACTTAAGGTTAGTAAAGTCCCAGGTTCGAAACTCTTAGCTGCTATCAACTCCTTTGGAGCCAGTGTAAACGGAGCTTTGTTCCGACTTTAATTGGGTTCCCCCACAAGTTGACGGTGAGATTGGGCACCTAGGATTAGTCAAGGCTCGCGTAAGTTGGCTCGGACACATGAGTTGTAAATAAAACAAATATTATGATGCTCAACATTCAGACTTTATAATCCAGCAAATTACATGAACACAGATGAACCCAAATTCCAACATTCGTCAAGTTCACAGAAAAATACAAAGAAATGTAAAATGAAGAGGAAATAGAGTCTAAATTTTTTACTTTTCTTTATAGAATTTATACTTTACCCATCTAAAAAATAAAATAAATAAAATCGAGGTATATCTCGAAACACATAGATAGGTAAAAATATTGAGTGAACCACTTACTGTAGTAACGCCCACTGTCCCTACTTATTTATCTAGAAAGACCGGTAGTGGTGCCCACTGTCCCTACTTATTTATCCAGAAAGACCGGCAGCTACTCTGCCTAATGCACTAGAAAAAGAGGAACACCCCACACTCCCACTTTCTCACTGCTAAAATGCCCATGTTCGCAACCTGGCCTCAGCCACATTCAATTACAACTAAATTAAGATCATCTTGATCGATTGCCACTTAATTAGGATAACGTTTATGTATTAGCACAAAATTAGCATTCCATAACCTAATTACAACTGATTAGCACTAAAATCAAGCTTCTAAATGAACCTTACCACTGAATTTACATATATATATATACAAGTATACATACATACACGTATACATATACATATTCAAGGACAATGTGATATATACCAACCCACATACACGTATAACTGTACATACGACGAAGAGAGAGAGAGAGAGGACTTACAAGAGCAGTGAAACAGCGGGTCAGAGAGAGAGAGAGAGAGAGAGGGGGGGGGGACTTACAAGAGCAGAGAAACGGCGGGTGAGAGAGAGAGAGAGGTGGGGAGAGAGAAATGATCGAGGGAATTCTTCACTCCAGAAAGAAAAAAGATTTTCCACGTCATGACATAGGTTGAACCTGTGTCATGCTATCAAAACGACTACGTTTTGTTTAAAGAAAAAAGATTTCCCACGTCATGACACAGGTAAGATCTGTGTCAGGCTATTGAAACGACTACGTTTTGTTTAAAGGAAAAATGATTTTCCACGTCATGACACAGGTTGGACCTGTGTCATGCTATCGAAACGACTACGTTTAGCGATAACAGCTTGGTTAAGAACTCTTGGGTACTTCAAAAACCATTTCTACCTATACGGCTATACCGACCATTATTTAATGATCCGAGATATTCTTATTGTAGAAATTATTATAATACATATGATATACGAATATCTCGTAAATAAATTACATAATAGTACTTGATCTAAATGAATTTCTATTTTTTTAAATGGATTTGGATACATTGAATCATATCCCCTTCCCAAATCAACAACTCTTAGAAAGTTTAAAGTACGCTTTCTATCTATATCAGTAATATTTTAATAATCTAAGACATTCTTGTTGTAGAACGCAGAGAATTACATATTATATAATAATTTCATATTAATTAAAAATTAATTAGTAATTGATCTTAATAAATTTATATTTTTTAAAATAGGTTTAGATACGCTGAATCAAAAAGATAATAACCGGTTTCAACATATAATATCGCGTTTGAGCGTTTCAATTAGATCCGACGTCGTTTACGCTGTACCTTTGCGGTGAAGCTCTCTCCCTCCCTCCCTTCTACCTTGTCTCAAATCGCTGTAATTTGCTGGATTCATTCTTGGATCGAAAACTGGAAATTAGGTGCTGGAAATGTGAAATGGTCGCTGAAAACACTTGCATTTGGTGATTAGAAGTGCAGAAAACTGTTTTTATTTGCCGTGAAACTGATTAGAAGTGTTGAAATTGCATTATTAGATGCTAAGTGTAATTTTAATTGTTGGGGATGTTGTGTGAGGGCTGAAATCAGTCATATAGGTGCAGGAATTTATTGTATTTAAGCACTTGAACCTCTTTCTTCCATTTTTGAGTTATGAAACGAACAGGATACTTGAGTTAAGGGTTCTTTTGTTAAATGGGGCAAGGGAATGGAGTGATACATTTTAATTAGAATGATATTAATACTTGATTCCTTGCTAATTGGGTTTCATTCTCATAGTTGTGAATTTAACTAGATTTGGTCGTTTGGTTTTGAAATCTGTTAAGGAAAGACGAGCAATTGTTTATTTTTATGTGACTAAGGACTCATATGGGTGGATTGATGTGCTCTATGTCAGGATCGGAAGCGACGACAAGTACCGCGACTCTGCTTAAGGAGTGAACTTGTGTTGGTATCTTTTTGTTGGGAACTGTTCGATTCATAGATGTTCTTCAATTGGATTGAACTTGTGATATTGAACTGCATGCCGATGGGCGGACTTCGCGTTGTGCTCCTAACTTCGTGTCGATTGATACGTTTTTTCCCCAGCTCTTTTCTTATATTCTTTATGGTACCCTTGAAGTAGCTTATATATGTTGGTGATCTCCTAACAGGCTAACAATAAGCAATATGTTTTAGGAATAGAGCTGCATTTGAAACGGACTCAACAATTGGAGGTTCGACTTTGTACAACTGCTCTAAAGTTCATAAAAAATTCATGCCTTTTCCCACCATGTTTGATCGGTTGAAGTTTTGATTTTTTTATTCATATGATGAGTTTTTTGTAACTAAAATTTGTAGGAAGTGATAGAATGTGTTTTGTATATTGCATGTTAGTTCATGAACAAACCAGCAGGTTACAGACTTACAGTTTATAAGAAAATTCATGTACTGCATGCTTCACTGACAATGCAGTCCACTGCCTTTGTGGTTGGTTTAGAAACATGTTCATATATGATAGGGAGCTTATGCTTCAACGCAGCTAAAGAACCTTGAACGTAACTATCCAACCCATGACTTTATCATATTTGATGGGGAAGTGTGCTTGTTTTTAGGTTTGTGGTTCGGAATAATCACTTCGTGGGCCAGGTGTTTGAATAAATATCAAGTGAAGCTCCGTCTTACTTTTAAATCTTTCCTTTAAGGATACACGATCTCATTATATGTTTGCTAAGAACGAGTGCAACATGGACATCACGCTCTGCTCCACATTCAAGGCAGTCCAATACTTGCATGAGTACATATATATAAAGCACAACAACCCCAAAGCTTCCAATGAGAACCATGAAGAACAAGTCCTGGATCGCTTTGCAAAATTGGGGGCGAATCTCAATACGAAGGTAAAACAATTTGTGAGTAGTTTGAGCTATATAATTTGTGGATTTCACTTGTTTTAGTTACTTGCAATTGTACTTGTAAATTTGATTACTCTCCATTCTATAACAGGAGAGGCAACTTAATGCACTGGATTGATGGATGCAAACACTAGCTTGGTGGATGCAAAATGGGCATATGACTATATTCAGCTGTAACAAAAATCAGATCAACGGTATTGATTAGAGACACACACAAAAAAATGCTATTTTTTTAATAGAGTTTTGTAGCTTAATATCAGTTAATTGCTTTCTAGCCTTTCCTTCTTAATGTTATATCCAACCTTCCTTAGATTCTCTTCTCTCTTGTTGAGGCATTAAAGTTTCCCGCCCGTTTAATGCTTAATGTTTTTGACCGATGATATCCACTGAGGGAGGCTTACAGGAAGGACTTCTTGGATGAGAAGCATCCATTGATGGGTATGCAACATAGGTATATTCATCTCATAAACAAGATGGTGAGGTGGCATAGACCAATTCGAGTTGGAGCTACTGGGCGTAGAAAACAGTTTTTGTGATTACTGATGGAGGAAGATAAAGAAAAAAATAGTCATACACCATTGAAGAAGAAAGAAGAAATGGAGTTAAATTGAGCAGGCGGGGAATTACCCTATTAGGATGTGAATTTGGTCCGTGACAGAGCAGTTGGAAAATATGACCTTGGGATGAAGTGGACTAACAGTTTTGGTAGAGAAAGCCCCAATAGAAGACTTCTCACTGTTGATCAAAAGGCTATATTCGACATGGAGGATGTACTTAAAGATGGTTCCATGGGTCTGAAGGACATGATTGTTGCAATATTATCTTTTTCTATGAAACAAGACGGAGGCTAGTTTAGGATATTGGTTATGTTTGGGCTACTGTGGCTGGCTAAATCTCCTTGAGGCTGTTTGGCGGTGAGTATCTTATTTGAGCCCTACTGCAGTGAAGTTATCTATTGTAGCATCTTCGTAGCTTTAATTGATGTGCTTTTGCTCTAAAAGAAATGCCATGCAACATTGTTTAGGGTTAATTTATACAGTATGGTATGAACTATTGTGTTATGTACAATCTGGTACTTCAGTGTTAATCAGAAACATGGTTTTCTGATTGATAACTAGCGGTTTATTTTTATGTTAGGCAAAAGCTGGATAAAATTCTGGTTTAAAAGTAAGTTTGACGGGTGTATTAACCAAGCATTAACTACATGAGTTGTTTGTCGGAAAAAATTAATGATTGTTTGGAAATAATATGTGGGTAGGTTCATGTGATGTGTAAACTTTCTCCGCGGACATTTGAGATGTCTGTCAAAATAATGAACAAGCTTGCTGAGAGGAATGAGTAGAAGGCTCATTAGGTAAAAGGACCGCACTAGACGGACAAGCATCATTCAAGATATCTTGACTGTGAATTTGTAAATTCTAGTTTGGCTTCCTTTAATGGAAAAGAATCCTACGTGTCTAAAGATTCTGGATTTTAAAAACAAGCGTGGGGCGGAATGTTTGACTATCAGAACTTTAAAGTATCCAACTGGTGTGTTTGTCTTGCAGATTATGCAGAAGGGTTTGTCTTGTCCCTCATCTTATATTTTGTACGGACTGATAGGCATAATTCATGAAAACCAGGGACTGATCAGCACCTCTTGTCCCTCATCTTTTTGGTGCTGGTTTCACAGGAACTGATGTCCAAAATAGTTGCCTCAAATGAAGCAATGTTAGGTATGCATCCAACTTTATATCCATTTTCCATCCTCTCTCGTATTGAGTTCAGCCTAAATTAAGTTGTCCTTTTTTTTGTGCTTATTATCATGTTTTCTACACTACTAGATTTGTTTTGGTCCAGATTCTATTGAGATCCGGAGCGTCGAGAGTAATGGCAAAAGTAACAAAACGGGAGCCAAAAAGTTGAAAAACGAAAATAAGGCATTCGGCAAAAGTTTTTTCAAACTGTGTATTTATGTTTCCAGCATACATGATGATGAGATTTCTAACTTCCTTCACCATTGACATGATCACAGAATGGTAGGCTAAACCTGGGCCATGTTATCATCTGAATCCGCCTAGCTATTAAGTTAGAGCAGAGAGAATTCTTGGCCACTTGTGATGATTAAAGAGCGTATCCAGTGGGGTGGGAGTATGTACTAGAGCTCGAAGAAATGTACTCACTTATTTTTCAAAACACAAACTTATTAAGGGACAGTCCAAAATGGAAAGTTAAACACTATAAAAGGGACGGAGGGAGTATGTTCTAGAGCTGAGTTGTCTTTAGTTGGTTATTCCCACTGTGTAAGTCAACTTCTTTTACAAACAAAATGTCCACCTTTTTAATTGATCACAATCTTGGGTTCTATATCACTGTTGTAGAGATGAAATTGTTGACTAACTGGATTATTTCCTCTTGAGTCATTGGGTTATGTCCTCCTGAGTCATCACCAGGGTAACATTGTATGAGTCAATACTTTTTGAAAACAGAATGTCCACCTTTTTAATTGGCCACAATCTTGGGATCTATATCTCTGTTGTAGAGATGAAGTTGTTGACTAGTTGGGTTATTCCCTCCCAAGTCATCACCGGGTGAAATTGTATAAGTCAACTTGTTTTAAAAACAAGACGTTCACTTTTTTTTTTTTTAGTTGACCACAATCTTAGAATCTATTCTCACTATCGAGACGAAACTGTTTGACTCCACGCCACCAAAACTAAAATGGGTGAATTGAATTATTTTCATCGTAACCTTGTATTTGTAGATGTGACTAATCCCTTGGAAATTTGTCTCAGGTGGTTCGACCATGGAATTGAAATCCATTTGCTTGAGCTGAATAATCTCCCAACAAGAAATGCAGGATCAACCCGAAAGACAAACCACATTTCATTCAAAACTTCAGACATGGGCCTCATAATACAAAAACTGGTGGAGATAAGGATCGAGTACGCGACAGCGGCTGCAGTGGTGGAAGGTGGAGTGGTGGTGGATCAGCTCTTCTTCCATGACACCCGATGGCTACATGATTGAAATTTGCATTTGCTGCCAGAACCAACTTTACAAAATTCAAATGAAAATACTTAGATGTACTAACATTTGAATTTTGAAAATTGCCATGTGAACAGGCTGGCTCCAAGATTGAAGCAGAAGGCTGCCCAAGATGCATACAAGGAACTTCAACAAAATCAAATGGTTCGAAACCATCAAACGAAAACAATCTCTCCACCAAAACCAAACAGAGAAGATCGGTGTCGAGGCGATTTGTAAGGCAGAGGCTAAAGAACATGCTCGCCAGATGAAGAGGGCAATGCCAAAACTAAACAAGTCAACATCTTACAACAGTTTATCCTTCCATGCAATATCGTATCCCTATCTCACTTTTTGAAATAATACGTATAATTTGGTTCATTGTTCCAGCTGTGGGACAAAGCAGTAATGGCCTCGCAATCCCAGATTGCATTTCTAACTCTTTCATACTGTATTTCCTTTAAATCTGTATTTGCGGGAGTTCTGGTGTAGTTCAAGGATAAAACGGCCGCTCTCCTTCGTAGCCTCGGCCATGGTATTTTTTCGCCATAAATCCTTGCCGGGTTGTTCTTCAATAGCATGCCAAGGCATCTTAGTTAATTATTTCCCTATCCCTTGTGTCTCTACTGTTTTCCTCATTAAAAGAGCATTAATCAAAATGTGCCTGTCATGATCTTATGCATTTGAAAACATTTTCTTAAAAGCCCATCAAATCAAAATAGTAGAGGTCAACTGTGTGGTTGGGCGATATGGGGTGCCTAATCCCTTCCCTCATCACACCTTAGCTCCCGAACCAATGGGAATCTTTGTCTATATTTTCTTAGTTTTTCACATACTAAGTGGCAACTCTCAAACGAACAAAAAGGCATGCCGCAATAGATGTCATCGACGCGTGAATATCTCGGAAACACGAAAAAAACGGAAAATGTGGGCAGCCACACCATTCATAAGAAAAGCAGTGGCTTTTATGACCATACTGCAATGTTCTTCGTGATTATTACTTACAGGTACAAAATAGTGTAGAATAAGACTACAAGTTACCAGCCCGGAACTAGTAGGATTCATCTCGGAGCTGTTCTCGAGATTCCTGGTAGCTTACGAAACCTTTTCTTGAAGAACAGTCCAAGAGCTGGTCCCACCAAGGGCCAAGTTGTTACAATGGCAATGTAGGCTAGAAGCCATACTGATTTCCTGCTCTGTCGCGAAAGTTGATCCATGTATCTTCCTTTAGGCATAATTATGTCATTGATATCTCGTCCTGGGGGCTGGGGAGATTCATCTGTCAAATGTATTCTTTTTCTTATTGCGCGATCACTCCCCCGTGTTTCTGAAATCACATCTTTGTTCTTGTCACTCTGAATCACGGGCTCAGTGTTTATGTCCTCCACGTTTGTTTGCTCATCGGCCATTGCAGCCACCATCCCATCTTCCGTGATATTAATGTATGGACCTTGGTCAATTGAAGATTCAGGAGGACTTATCAAGGGGAAACTTAGCATCTGTAAGACAAAAAACAATTCATATAGCTAGTAGGAAAGTGGCCAGCAGCAAAGGTCCTTTAGATATTTCGAAATTACTATAAGAAACAGAAATCAGACAGTCAAAGTTCCCTTTATTCCTAAGGATATCTAAAGATTACTAGTCAGATCTCAACAACAATCCCCTTATTTCTTCTTCACTGAAACTGATTGGCTCCTATGAGATCTAAAAGAGAGAATCTCCAATCACCATGCAACATCAAGTTTCATTACAAATATGGTATTCGGACCAACATTCCAGATGGGCTCGTTTGTGCATTGGATACCTTTGTATATACTGGCAAGTGCGTCAGAAGATATGAACTCTCCTAACTCCTAAGATGTACAAGAACTTTGCTTTTACTTTTCCAGTTGTGTGCCGTCTTTTTATTCACTCTGCTTTTTATTTCATTCGTTTATTTTAGAAGATGTCTGATTCCTTATAGTGAATGTTTGTGCACCTGGGCCTCCTTTTTTCTGCGAATTAATGAACTTGAGTGTAGAACACTTAAGAATTCGTGAACGGCCCCTACCCACCTGCAAGGAAGAGAGCAGGAAAACAAGGCATTACGCGGCCATCTGGACATCACATTAACAAGCAATGCAAAGATACTGTTTGATGAAACCATATGAATGCTTGAGAAGTTCTGACATCAAAACCCTGAACTGACCTTAGTTCCCATGTATGTGCACAATAAGCATACTATGCAGCAGCTCTCAGATACTTTTAAAGATATATCTAGTGTCACGTACTACTTGGGAGTAAATTTTACTTTTAAAAGTTCATGAAGTGACTCAATTATTTTAAAAGTTAATATCTCGATAACTGAGCTTAAACAAAATGATGAGGCTGGAACATGCACCTATCAACAAAACATCCCTAGTACATGAAGGGGTCATTCAAGATCCGTAAGAATTAAAACAACAAAGGCAATCTAAAAGTGAAAAACAATTACCATAAACTCTTCGCGGTTATCCCTTGATAGTATGCCAGATGTCCTCCATGCTGCGTTGTAGCTAGAACGATGTTTTTATTTGCCCTATAGATGGGATAATATCAGTCAGCTGCTCATAAAATACCAAATGTTGAACCTAACCTAACAGTGTAATAGCGTTATTTTATCTACGTAAAATGTGATGTTTAAGCTGATCCATTTCGCTTGGTCATACCTAACTGACAGCCTTCTACCAGCCAGAGTCAATTATCATCTGCTGCAACAAGATACACTCACTTGTTTTGCATTTCTTGTTCTTTTCCCTTCACCTATTGACTACTCTTATCACTAGTTGATATTTAACCACTGAAAATTGAAAATGAATAAATATTTTTAATAAGTTCGTCTGGTAACTGGCATGAGGAAGTGAAAAAACCTCCGGTTCAAAACACATTTGGAAAGCAATATAGCCAAAAGGTGATTTCACCGATGCCCAAGTTCCAAACTACTTCATGCAGACGATCTACTTCAGTCAAGCACCACATTCCACAACCTCATTTGTTTTACATGCCCTAACTGGTCTTACATACTCGGCAGGCTGAGTTGGAGGTCTATCAAGTCTTTCAGTGAATACACTTTCTTACAATGTCCTCTGGGCCCAGTAACGACATTTTCATGCTTTCCACATACAACAATTGAAGGGAACGCTAAGGAATGCTCAACATCCATGTGGCTGTGTTGTTGAACAGGACAGCTAAAGGAAGAATGCTAATTAAAATGAAACAATGCATACTACCCTTCACGCATAATTCCATCTCTCCTCTCTGTGTGTAATCAAAGAATGAATCTCCTTCACTTATTAGTATTTTGCAGAGAGAAAAATGTTTATAAAAAGAAACTCAAGAGTTTCCATACCTGCATTCATCCCAAGGAATGGCTTCCTTCGTACACACTGGATCATCCAAAGCACTTATGCAAAGAAGTGGCACGGTTACATTTCCAACAAAAGTACTACTACTGGTTTGCCTGTAATATGTATCCACCGTCTGTAAAACAAGAGAATCATGTCACAAAATTATTGAAGCATCTGACAATGAGTCAAAAAGACTAGTACCTCAAATTTTCCAAGGAGTCGAGTCCCATAATAGTCATATTCCCGAACAGAGCGTGCCTGTTAAACACAAGAAACATTAACCAGAAATTTGTATAAGTATAAAACGTAATAATAATAAAAAAAGACACAGTATCAACCAACAGTTTTTTTATTTATCAGCCAACAGTTTATCTTATACTTTCAAACTAGTTCCAAATACACGGCCATAATGCATGACTTTATTATACAATTTTTTTATTTTTTTTGAACAGCAAACAAAAAAAATTCATTAATCCCAAAGGAGCCAGACTTTATTTGACACTTACTGCCTTTTCAAAAAAAAATTACACGTGAACCTTGAAATTTTGAAAACATTAAGTTATCAAGTATAACCAAAACTTGTTCATGACATGCCTACACTATCCTCAGAAAAAACCCAACAAGAACTTTTTAACCTTTTACTTTTAGTTTCTTCTGATGGTAAAAGTAAACTTCCAACTGCCCAAACAGTTGGGACAAGGTTCGGTCTGCTACAAACAGTTCAGTGACAAAATATTCCTCCATTACAGTTGCCTGACATTTGTTTCTCATTTATTTGTGATTGATTGTGTTAATGAAGATGAGGGAACAAAAAGAGGTTGAGAATAGAAGAAAGGTGACCTTTAAAATGCCTTCCCAATCTGCAAGACGGGAAAATACATGCTGGTGCCTACAAAGAGTTCCAAATTTGGTCATGTACGAACACTATGAGAGAGAGAGAGAGAGAACTGTTCAAGCAATTCACCAATTTGACAAACAAAAAAACTGCAATAGGAAAACACAAGTATGAAAGTAAGTATAACTAGATGATAAGGTGAAGCAGACATACAACTGAGCATAGCCTTTTAGGCCAAGTCCAAGAGCTTTGTTATAGAGCCTCTGCAAAGCCCTGCGGTGAAGAAACCTGTCACATATCTGCAAGAACAAAAAGACGAAGATAGACAATAAATTGTAGAATACGAGATGCGCAACTCCCAATAAGGTCATAAACAGCAGGATTAACAGTCGTTCTACTATTACCATTTTCCTTTTTGACAATATTTGTATATTAACATCATCATCAAGAATGAGTAGTTATCGAAACTCCAGGCAGGCAAAAGTTTCAAAGCAACCCCCTACCCCGGACAAGTTTTCCTTTCTTTTTTTCTCTTGTTCTTTTCACTGTCTTCTAAGGAAGGAGCAGAAAGAAGAAAACTAGATGCCAGACAAGAGAATCAGAAAGGAATCCAAAAGATATGTTGTTTCATAAAGTCAGAGAGCAGAAAAAGAAAGATGACCAACATATTACCCTGCTCAGGATAAAAAATAATAATAATTTACCCTCCTCGTATGATAGTAACCAGGGAAAATACATTGTAAGGCTAAGGATACAAATAGCCAGTTAGACAAATCAACAAAACATCGAAAACGATGAATAAGTCAAGTTGTACTAAAATGATGTTACTTTGACTCAACCTCAACAAATGGTTAGCATGATACAGTCTTAACGCTAATGGCTGGTGAATAAATAGAATAGAGGAAGTTGGCAAAAGAAAAAATGACATTGATAGTGCCTCGTACGAAACATATTTTCTTGTGTAAAATTGCGGTCGGTCACATGATGTAGTAAAAGCACAGACCAGATTGTCCCAAGGAGAACAGACAGCTGCAGCACCAGCAATGGGGCTATTAATCCCGTCCTCGCCCAGATATTTTACCTGAAAGTATATTTTCATTAAATTAAAATTTAATACAATAGGAGAAAAAAAAAACACTACTTGCACATCGAATTGACTGGTTGCCAACACATTCATTTATAGAAACAACAAAAACCATTACAAGAAATTTTCAACAAATATTTGCACGCCATATATAGAAGTCTAATACCAGAATATTTGCACCGACGCTAGTTCCAACAACAAAAAGTGGAGCCTCTGGGTATTGATGATGGAGATGGTCAATGACTTCGCGTATATCTTTTGTCCAGCCACCATTGTAAGTGCAATCAGACTGCAAATATTATAACAGCCAAAAGAACTTGTAATACATGACAAGCTTCGAGTAAATTTGTAAAATCCACGATCGGCATCATCTTGCAGTTTTTCATCAGTAAATGAATAAGCATCCTGCTTGTGCCATCATAAGATGGAGGTGCAGGGTTTAACTCTCGATTGGATGCAGGTGAGGGAACATTATCATAATTATCCCACAGAAAGGGATAAAGGAAATAAATTATTAACAGCAGCTGGCTTAAAAGAAGTCCACGTGAAACATAGTCTGTCCCTCAACCTACGAACAAATGCATCTTGGAACATGTATAGACAAATATTTATAATAGCAAGGCGGGCTATAAGGAAATTTCACAAATACATATACACACACACACATATATATATATAAGTAGCAACAAAGTGGTGACTGGTGACACAAGCTATGCATCCAACCAACGAACAGGTGGAAACAAACACCTGTAAAGCATAAACACATGTTTCTTCTCCACCGCGATTATTATTCTTCCTTTAATACTTAAATACAGGATGTCTTGCAGCTTTCATTCATATGACGTAACATAATGAGTTTTACAAGTCTTCGTGTTGCATTAGGCGTTGTTGTTGTACAGGGGATCATTGGGTATAAAAGTAGAAGAAGTGCACCCAAATGACAAATTATTAGCTCACTCACTAGGTGACTTGTGATTATTATTTCCTTGGCTAACACTTTTGGTGAGTTCTTTTCTTACTTTATAAGTAAGAGATGTGTTACACGGTTTTGGGTAGAACTCAACCCCAAAAGCTAGCTCATGAAGTGAGCGTGCCCTCACGCTTATATACTTCATATTACTTTGGTACCCAGACGATGTTGGACACTTCACTTCACACCCTCCCTCATGTGCGATGTACTCACTGGGTAGCACTTGCCGCGTGCAGGCCAAAGACACACACCCTATCCATCTCTAGTACCTAGCTCTAATACCATGTTACACGGTCTTGGGTAGAACTCAATCCCAAAAGCTAGCTCATGAAGTGAGTGTGCCCTCGCGTTTATATAGTTCATATTACTTTGGTACCTAGGCGATGTGGGACTTCTCTTCACAATATGAACTATGTAAACCACAGTGTTGGGCATCACGACAAGTTGCCATTGTTTTCTAATGAAAAGCGGGTTAGATTGTAAGGTCCTCTAAGAGGTAAAACTGCAACATCTTTTTAGTCAATAATATTCAGAGTTAGATGCGTGTTACATGTCAATCTCTGGTCCTTCATCACATATTGGTTTTTGATAGGGTAACATGTAATGCAAATCCAACTTTTCTCTTCCCTCTCCTTTTCTTCTCTTCCTTCATCACTATTTTGCACATCTAAAACCCAAAACCTATTTAAATTGGTTATCATAAAAATGTGATAATAAGCCAATACACAAGAAGATAAATGCTTTTAAATTTTTTATTGTCTAAAGAAGACATATATGTAAGCGTAACCAAAAGAGAAAGCAAGGCTTTTTTTTTTTTTGGATCACCTAGAAACGCTGCTCAATCCACATTAATTGCAGGCATTGCCAACAATAAGAAGTTTGTGCTAAAGGAAAAGAGAGAGTAAGGCTGTCAATCTTAAATAGTAGCAATACCGAAAAAAATGTAAGCTAACAAAATGGTTCTCCCGTAAAATCTCCTTATCCATTATACGCAATCGAATCACTCAAAAGAATAAAATGCATAATGTCATGAATAGCATACTTACAGTAATTGATATCCCCCCTAGCCCCCGATGGTTGCTGACGACAACATTCCAACCACTTTTTGCCATCTTCAAAGCACAATGCTTTACATACTATGACACATTTTGCACACATTGACCAGAAGTAAAGATAGCAGAACAAGGCTTGAAAAAGCAAAAAACACATAAAAAGCTTACACCAGCGGCAGAATCACTTGTCAAGCCAGGAATCACTACTACAATGGTTGTTTTATCATCTTCTGTAATGTTAGCTTTCGATTGGAAGGAAGTCCCCGGAACTGGAAAAATTAATCCAAAAATTAGAACGTTATCTCCAATAAATGGTACAAAAAGATATGCTACTCAAAATTTTATGACAAATGATGCATTAGGAGCTCATAGCTCATATTAACTATCCGCGGCTGCTATAAATTGCGTACCTAGGAAATAAGATTATTTTCATAACACTGCAAACAATGGAATTCACTAAGATCTACACGACATGTTCCTAGCCATGTTTCATCATTTGAAAGGTTCTTTTATCTTCATTGCCCTGTTGTCAGTGCTGTTTCATTTGGTCTTTATCCACTATCTAGCGCTTTATGGGTCAACGTGAGCCTATCATTTTCCAATTGCAGTTTTTGAGACAGCTGCTTGGTCCTCCTTAAATAAAAATCCACTTCCACCAACATGGTCTTCAAAAGTAGCATGTGAAATCCAATCAAACGCCAGTTCTCCCAATTTAATCTTGGGATTTGTTTTACCCACTACCAAAAGGCAATTTAGAATGTCAAAGGTGGTAGGTACATTAGACTTTCCAAATAGAAAATAGCATGTGAAAGGACAATTGATGAGTGAAATTGGCCCTCCGTGCCATGCACATAAAAAGGAAACCTTTCAGGGATTGTGGTAGTAGATAATGAGAAGTACTATATCAGATCGTTTCTGTACCCTAGATCCTATTAACCAAGTATAAATCATAGTGTCATCTTCGTGTAAGACCAGATCAAATGTAGAGAATCCAATATCCAGTGCACCTTCGCAACAAAAATTGGAGAGACAGAATTTTATAAGCTCACAATTAGAAGAAAGACGATTGCCTTTGGCCCTGTATTAACCTGTTGTTTTGCCACATGATAAATCGGGCCATGAGGTTTGGGTTTAATAATCATGGTTCTCTATGAAGCATAAAACAAAGAAGAGGTAAAGAAACACCTTAACTCAGTTAGATTTGTAGTTCCATTATGCGGCCATTCTTTTGGAGTTTCGGTTTGATGAGAAAGTTACCCAACTGTGTAGGAGGCTCTTCGCAATTACTTGAATAGTTGGATTTTCCCATGTTTTTCAAAAGGCAAACAATGTTTCTGATTTGGTTTATAAAGTTCCAGCTAGTCAATTTGTCATCTCTTTTTACCAACTGATATTCACGGGTATGCATCTTATGAAAGCAATGCTTACAAAGGCTTCAACCTTCCTTAAAACTTAAGTGGGGTGTAAAAAGAAAGAGGTCAAATCAAAAGAAAAGTAAAATCTACTCTCCCACCAATCTTATTGATAACAGGTTGTATGAGCAGAAAAAACAAACTTTATAATTTACTACCAGCGTTGTAAAAACTCCCACCAATCTTGCTTTTCGATACGTTTTTGACACATAAGTGTTTCTAAAATTATGTTATGTTTAAATAAATCTTACCATACGCAAGCGATGCATGTCTTACAATTCGGTACGTTCAGATATAAAACCAATAAGTATCTCCGAACATATCTTGCAAAAGAAATAATTTTTAAGATCCCCACTTGATCTATGATGCGATACTTGATACTTTTCTTATAGGGACACGTTATGTAGTAAAAGGCGTGAAATTTTGTATCATCAAAGTTTTTATTTTAGGGAAATGATTTCCACACCTTTTTTTTATCCCCAAACACTCCCTTTTTTGTCTTTATTCATTTGAAAGTACCAAATTACCCCTGAATACAATTTGGTACTTTCAAGTGCATAAAGACAAAAAAGGAGTGTTTGGGGACAAAGGGGGTGTGGAAATCATTTCACTTTATTCTATTTCTGCAATGTATTTACTATTTTGGATTTGTATGAGGTAAAACTATTTTTTAACTTATATCTACACCTGTTAACGTTTCTTATCAATAAAATTAAAAAAATAAAAAATACACAATACACAATACATATCTCATTCTGACAACGTTGGTTCTACCAGAGTGAACTTAGATCATTGCACAACATAAAATCAGAAAAGCTATTTTACCTTTGGAGTTCAGCAGCCAATCCAAAGCAATTGTTCCACCATCAGACAGATGAAATAGCTGTCTGCACAGAGCAACACACCACATAAGAAGCCTTGTTTGACGGGGCATGACCCTCACATTGGACTATATATCCAGGAGCTATGGATACAGCGGTATATATCTAGTGTTTAGTCAATATGTTTACAGTCTGGATTAAAGATGACATATAATGTGTGAACATACAATGTCACAGGGGCGTGATTGTAGCACAAGGAAGTAAAACAAACTATCACCTTCTGTAGGTGAAGGCAGGACCCCAACCAAATGAGCTCAAACACACTGTCTGAAGATGAGGACTAGAAAGCCATGGAGTTGCCAAATACCTGCAACAGTATACATATGAAACCCAGTAAAACACAACTTTCATTGACTTCAACTAAACTCATATTTTCCTACAGTTACTTCTTTTCACTGATTAAGAAGCGTTCTTTGCCATCTGGGTCATTATGGGTATTTTCCTATTTTGTCTAATTCTGTTCTAACCAGTAACCAAACCAAAAAAAAACACTTTTTCTTTTATCGGCAAAACAAAAACAAAAGGGAAATGAAGGGAAAAAAATTGGGGAAAAAGGCAAAAAAGGGAAATGAAACATCAAATTGTGAATTGTCATAGTTTTACCTTCCATGGAGAATTGAACACTTGGAGACGACTTCTTGGTATACATCGGAGCAAGAATTGAAGGTCAAACACACGGGTTGACCTCTAAAACAGGTGAAAAGATCCTGAATGAAATGAATCTCAAGGAAATTGTAGAGAAAAGCCAAGGAAATGATAAGGAAACCAAAACAGTAGTGGGAAATGGGTATGAGAGACGCTGCTGTGAGCAGAATTTTGTACGGCGAATCGTTACTCTCGACCAAGTTGGAGCAGTCCATGGCGGATGGACGATGAACTCAGTGACTCAGAACAAATAATACTACTATTTATATTACACTTGAAGGAGCTACACCAAAATTTCTTGCTGTTCAAAAAAAGAAGGAGCTACACCCATTCAACTCACTTCTCTCTTGCACCCAGATTTTCATAAACCCACATCAGCTTTGATATTTTCTGCTACGCACTGACGTTTTTATACAGAAAAACAAAGTGGCGGGGGTTGCAAGGCACAGCCTTGAGGCTGCCTTGAAGATCCTCTCCCCATATATTGTGGAGGTTTTAAAACAGGAGCTGACGCCTCATAGATGAAGGAATCAAACAGCGGAGATCCTCGTGGGTGCAGTGCCAAAAAATAAAATTGGTTGCGAGTTTAGCAAATGAGTAAAAATCTTGAGCTCAAATTCGGCTAGACTATAAGCGAGCTGAGACATGTTTATTTACTAAATGAGTCTCCATAAATAAGTTGAGTATATACGAACGAGCCGAATTTTGTCAAGCCGAACCAAGATTGGCCTTTCTTTTGTCTTTTTGTCTAAATAACTTTTTTCCTTTTTTCATAATTTTTTATTTTGCCTTTCGTCGTAATATTGGATTAACAGTTCATATCGATGAGAAGAATAAAAAAATTAGTACAAAAAAGTTGACCGAAGTTGAAAAAAATTCACATAAGACGACAATTTCCACAAAAATACAACTGTTTGGTATACTTTTTTTCTTTTTTGGTGAACTTTTTTTGGTTTTGGTCATAATTTTTTACTTTTTAGACTCCTCCCGTCAAGACGGATGATTAATCCAAAAAATATATCACGAATCTAACAAAATTCAAAAATACCGAACAAAACACGAAAAATAAAAGACAAAAGAATGAAACCTAACAGAGTATTAAACTCGACTCATTTACTAAATGAGCCTAAACTTCAAATTTGAGATTGACTCAATTATTAAACGAACTAAACGCAGGGCACAGCCTTGAGTCTGCCTTGAAGAGCCACAGTAACAGTACATCAGGATTCAGAGGTAAGTCCACATTTGCCATCTACAATTTCAACTTTTTACTTTTGTCTGTTTGGAATGGTCAGTCGTAGAAGCTTTCTTTTGACTTTTTATTTTTTATCATTTTTATTAATAAAAAAATCTACCGATTGTATTTTATACATATTTTTCAAACACTACTGTTACAATATAGCACATATTTCTTTAAAACTTTACTGATCTATAATACACTCTGTCCCCAATCTAAAAGGCAAAAAATGTAAAAAGTTAAAAAGCACGAGGCTGCAAACACACTCCCATAATGAGTTATTAGAAAAATTATTTTCGATTTGTTGCTTTAGAGAAAAGAAGCTAGAAGTAGGGGATGAGCTTTTTGACTTCTCCTTTTTGGGACTGCATGTCATTTTCAACGGTCTATATATTTTAATTTATCGTTTTTATGATTTTGCAAATTTTGTATAATACAATTAATTAAGATCTATCAAACAAGATCTGCGTTTTTTTTAAGGTTCACATTAAAAATGTAAGCTATTGTAAAAGGCACGCAATCCCAAAAAAAGGGACTACTATCATTTGAGAATGGAGAGAGTATGTAATATATTCTGCACATATCTCTCAAACGCTACTCACTACTCATGTTGCAAAATGCATTTGCACATCCCCAAACATTACTTAAAAGGGTTGCAAAACCAGCCAAGCGCAACTTTCAGTGTTCAAGCTTAGTTCGTTTGATATACGAGTTTAATGTCGACTTGTTTGTAAACAAATTGAGCTCTTAACAAAGTGAGTCTAGTTTATTTAGAAAACGGTTTCATAAACGAGACGAGTTTATACAAACGGGTAGAACTTTTTTGGGTGTTGTGTTCGACTCATTTACAATCGGAAATAAGTTTTGGTCTTTATGTTTTTTGAAATGATAGTCACATCTTTGCATTTTATTGAGTTTAAATGAAAGAAGAAGTTTTTCCAGAGACAATGTATTTTCAATGAAATTATATGTTCTACAAAAGACGACTTTATGAAGAGTCACTTCGATCATCTTTAAGATCTTGAGATTTTTACCTCTAGGTCTAGGAATGAGATATCTAATTACCACTAAGGTAAGTCACTTTTTTTAATTACCACCAAGGTAAATCACTCTTTTTTGGGGTTTAGGTAGGGTGCACTTTTCTATTATAGGGTTTTAGTGGTTTAGGCACTTTCATAGGTTACCCTAGGATTTTAGGCACTTTCATAGGGTACCCTAGTCATAGGATACCCTAGGGTTTAGGTTTAGGATGCATTTTTCTATTATAGGGCTTTAGTGGTTTAGACACTTTCATAGGGTACCCTAGGATTTAGGCCCTTTCATAGGCCCTAGGGTTTAGGTTTAGGGTGCAATTTCTTATTATAGGGTTTTAGTGGTTTAGGCACTTTCATAGGGTAACCTAGGGTTTAGGTTTAGGCACTTTCATAAGGTACCTCAGGGTCTAGGTTTAGGATGCACTTTCCTATTATATGATGTTAGTGGTTTAGACACTTTCATAGGGTACCCTAGGATTTTATGCGCTTTCATAGGATACCCTAGGATTTAGGTTTAGGTTTAGGGACTTTCATAAGTTACCCTAGAATTTAAACATTTTTGTTTGAAGAGTTGAGGAGAGAGAGAGAGAGAGAGATTATGCCCATGTGGAGAGAGAGAGAGAGAGAGAGAGAGAGAGAGAGAGAGAGAGAGAGAGCGCAACTATCAGCAACGTGGAGCCCGTAGTGGAGTTCTCGGTGCAATTCAAAGTTGGGGGTGGAGCTAGATGGAATAAGGGACCGGCCGGTAAAATCCCCTAAGATCTTTTGTTATCCACCTTTTTCACATTATTATACATGGAGTTACACCATGAGATTTCTGATTTGTATCTTAGAGTTGTGTTTGACCGAACGATATTAGGACGACTTGTCATGGCGGATTTCACGTGCTATTTTCTCGACTCTATTAGCTAATGGGGCATATTTGATTACTTATGTTAATAAATTTTGTGTTTTGTGCCGTACTGTATGTTTTTTATTATTGTGATTTGTGATATAAAACCCTTAGAGCTCTCCAATTCTAATCCTTTTTTTTTTTTTACCCAAATTGCATCAAAAATTGAGTAAAAACTCATTTTTGTTTTTGGCATGCCCCGTTTTTACTCAAAAAGAGGTTTTCAATGGCAACATGGTAAATAGGAGATATAAAATTAAGCCTTGAAAAAAAAGTAGAGAAAATGGGTTAAGGCGTAGATTTGCCCAAAACGGGATAGAGAAATATGCAAAACACATTTTGGATGGAGAAATGCATATACCATTGGAGATGTGATTTAGCTCTTTTTATGTAAAAAATTGGTTTAAGTGAAGAAATGGATAAAGATTGGAGATGCTCTAATATTTACAATACTAACCTAAAACTCGAGTTTGACTCAATTACTAAGTCATACCAAATCCTCTTAACAAGCAAAGTCTTCAGCAGCCTGCGTGCATCTCGTTCCCTTTCAATGCATATGAGTTGCCTTAATTTTTGTTCTTTTTTAAGAGCATCTCTTATCAACCTCTAAAAACTTTATTTTAGAGACCAGATATGATTGAGAGAAAATGTAATTTAATTTCTCTTTCTTTCAACCTTTTGCACTTTATGGAGGGACACATCGTCCTTTTTAGAGATTTGGTCTCTAAATTTTCTTTTAGGTCTCCAAATATAGAGACTCATACCTCTTTTTTTTATCTCTAAATCTCTAAAAATGGCAATTGATCCCTACAAAAAGTTAAAGAAGACAAGGGTTAAACTACAAAATCTTCTCCCGATTCCCTCGATATCTCACATCCAGTCTCTAAAATAGAGTTTTAGAACTGGATAGGAGGGTCTTTAAAATAGAGTTTTAAAGTTCGATCAAATTTACTTTCAGGTCTCCAAATGTAGGGCATGTTTGGATGAGATATATGGAAGAGGGATGAGGGGTTGGGATAATTAGTACCCCTTCCCCTCCTTATTACCTTGTTTGGCAACAAAAAATGCCCCATGACTAAATAGCCCGTGGGTTAAATAGTCAGGCTCCCCCATGACTAAATATAAGTAGGGGAGGGTGTCTATGTTTAGTCAGGGTGGATTAATCCCCCATTTTACCTCCCTACCCCCATACGATTTCCTTCGGATCAAAAAATAAAATACTTCCACACATTATTTTTAATTTTTGTTTGCACCAAATTAAACTACTAATAGAGATCTTTAATTTGATATAAAAAATTTAAAATTTTTTATACTTTAGAATTTTACATTGTTGGCTTGTTGAGTTGCTTTTCAATATCCTTCGGATAAAAAAATAAAGTACTTCTGCATATAATTTTTTATTTTTGTTTACACCAAATTAAACTACTAATAGAGATCTTTAATTCGATACAAAAAATTAAAAAAATTTAGAATTTAGAATTTGAAATTATAATTCTTGTATTAACTTAAAATAAATATTATAAGCTACAAATAAAAATAATTTTTCATTTTTTAATAAAATAAATATTACCATTAAGTATTATAACTTAAATGTTTAATATTACATAAATTAATTTTGATTTTTAAATAATTATATATATACACAATTCAATATATGTATTACCAAGGTTAAGAAAGTCTTTTGACATGATTCATCCTCCTTATCCCTTTTTTTTTATCCTTCATCAAAACTATGTATTATTTACTTCCCCTTCATAATTATTACATCAATGTGGGTTCACCCTTATATGTAATCACCCCGATTATTTTATCCCCATTACTATTTAATCCCTCCAAAACCAATACGTCATCCAAACGGGCCGGCAACGACTTAAACCTTTATTTCTGTCTCCAACTCTCTTAAAAAATAGACAACGGATCTCTCCAAAAAGTACTCCTACAAAAATTGATAAAAGGAGGAGTTCAATTATAAAAGAGAATTGATATTGGCACTCCCCTTTTTCTTTATTGGCACTCCCTTTTCTGTCTTTATTTGAAAAAATTACCCTTGCACTTTATGAATAGAGACAAAAAAGGGAGTGTCAATAAAGAAAAGTAAAGTGTCAATAACAATTACCTTATAAAATCTCCCTTGTTACATCTGACTTTTAAAATACTCCAATGCAACCTACAATCTAAAGCATCCCAAACAATAACTCCCCAAAAAAGTTTGTGAACAGTGCACATATCTATTATAATTTGATACTTTTTCTATCAACACTCCAACAACACTTCCTATTTTACTTACTTTCTATTAAAATATATAAATTTATTGAGAGAGAGAGAGAAGAGAAGAGAAGAGAAGAGACATGTGTCCTTCAACAATTGGTGGAAAGGGAAATGGATAGTGAATAGTATCTCCCCAAAAATTGAGGTATTTGTTCAAGCACTGTTTATCAAGGCATTTGAAGGAGATGTTTGTTGAGTTTCCTCGAGAATTGATTTGTTTGGCTCCCTATTATAGCTAAAGGTATCAATATAGGAGCCCTTCTTTGGCTCCCTATTATAGCTAAAGGTATCAATATAGGAGCCCTTACACTTGCTCTAATCAAACTAGCCGTTCCCGCCACGGCGCCACCAACATCACTCTCTCATCCACCTCGAACAGCCATGCCCACGGCGGCGCTCACCCACTCCGCCACCAAACTCCTCCCCCTCCGCCACACCACCACCCGCACCTTCATCAACGCCAAGGTCAAATGGGTCCGAGATCCATACCTCGACACCGCAGTAGAGAAAGAGAAAAACCTCAACCCACTCCTCTCCCTCAAAACCCTAATCCTATCCCAACCCTCCAAAACCATACCCATCTCCACCGCCGCCGCCCACAAGGACCACCTCCGCCTCCCCACCACCGTCAGAAAATTCATCCAAAAATACCCCTCGGTTTTCAAAGAATTCCGGCCCATCAAGAAGTTGGCCCTGCCCCACGTGAAGGTCACGCACCAAGCCCTAATTGTTCACAACGAGGAGGCCCGAGTGTTCGACTCGGCGGCGCGTAGGAGAGACGCAGCAGAGAGAGCTGTGAAACTGTTGATGATCGGTGGAGCGAGAAGAGTTCCGTTGGATGTGGTGGATGGGTTTCGATTCGACCTGGGTTTGCCACATAATTATGTGCTAACCCTTCTTTCTGAGTTTCCTGAGTATTTTCAGGTATGTGGTAGTATGCATTTTGAAGATTCTTTACCCCTTTGGATTGTGAGATAAGAAAGAGACTAATCCAATCAAAAAAAAATTAATTTTCCTATTTTTCTCTCCATTTCTCACCAAAATACTCAATCCAAATGAGTGAGCCACTTTGGGGTCAGGGTTAGAAGAAATGTATTTTGTGGGGTTCTTGCTACAATCCTTAAGGTGATTCATATCACTCCTATGATTCAAAGTCCACATATAAGTTATCACATTTAAATTGGAGCAATTCTCATGGAATAGATGCCAAATCTTCTCATTGGAAATCCACGGCTGTACAAATGCATCAATGATTTCAAGTTCAACCTGGGTTTGCCCCCCATTTAGATTCTCACCCTGCTTTCCAAATTCTGTATGCACTTTCAGGTATGTGGTATGGACGCAAATGGTTGTCAAACGCTAGGGTTAGAGTTGATTTCTTGGAGAGATGAGCTTGCTGTCTCTGCAATGGAGAGAAGGGCAATGGGGGTGAATTCTGAGCGCAGAAGGGGTATGCGAATTGCATTTCCGATGGATTTACCAAGGGGATTTGATTTGGATAAGAGAGTGAAGAACTGGGTTGATGAATGGCAAAAGTTGCCTTACATTTCGCCCTACGAAGATGCATTTCATCTTGCTCCGAATGGCGATCAAGCAGAGAAGTGGACGGTGGCTGTTGTTCACGAATTGCTTCATCTTATGGTGTCAAAGAAGACCGAGATAGCCAATTTGTATCGGCTGGGGGATTATTTGGGATTCGGGAAGAGGTTTAAGAAGGCTTTGGTGCACCATCCAGGGATATTTTATGTATCAAATAAGATTAAGACTCAGACTGTGGTTCTAAGGGAGGCTTACAGGAAGAACTTCTTGGTTGAGAAGCATCCATTGATGGGTATGCGACATAGGTATATTCATCTCATGAACAAGATGGTGAGACGGCGTAGACGAATTCGAGTTGGAGCTAATGGGCGTAGAAAACAGATTGTCTGATTACCGATGGAGGAAGATAAAGGAAAAATAGTTTTACAACATAGAACAAGAAGAAATGGAGTTAACTTGAGCAGGTGGGGATTACCAGGTCAGGATGTGAATTAGGTCCGTGACAGGGCAGTTGGAAAATATGACCTTGGGATGAAGTGGATTGATAAGTTTGGCAGAGAGAGCCCAAATGGAAGACTTGTCACTGTTCGATTAAAAGGAGCATTTGACGTGGAGGATGTACTCGAAGATGGCTGAATGGTTCTGAAGGACATGATTGTTAACAAGACGGAGGTCAGTATAGGATATTGGTCATGTTTGGGCTCCTGTGGCTGGCTAAATCTCCTTGAGGCTGTTTGGCGGTGAGTTTCTTAGTTGAGCCCTAGTGCAGTGAAGTTATCTATTGCAGCATCTTCATAGAATTAATTGATGTGCTTTTGCTCTAAAAGAAATGTCATGCAGCATTGTTTACCATCTGTTACCTTAGAGTTAATCAGAAACATGGTAACATGGTTTTCTGATATTCTAACTTGAGATGTTTTATTTTGTTAGGCAAAAACTGGATAAAATTCTGGTATAAAAGCAAGTTTAATAACTATATTAACCAACGGTCCAAACATTAGCCACGTGAGTTGATTGTCAGAAAAAGTTGATGATTGTTTGGAAATAGTATGTGGGTAGGTTGACGAGATGTGTAAATTTTCTCCTGGGACATTTTACACTTGTGTCAAAATACTGAAAGGAATATGTAGACGGCTCATTCAAATTCATTAGGTGAAAGGGCCACACAATGCGAACACACATCATTCAAGATATCTCGACTGTGAATTAGTTAAATTACTAAATCCTAGTCTGGCTTCCTTCAATGGAAAAGAATCTTACGTGTCTAAAGATATATTCTGGATTTTGAAACATGCCTGGTTTATTTTCAAAAAGTGTGGGGTGGAATTTCTGATTAACAGCACTTTAAAGTATCTAACTAGTGTGTTTGTCTTGCCGATTATGCAGAAGAGTGTTTCTGTCTTGTCCCTCATCATACATTCTGTTGGTGCTTTAATCACCCCTCATCTAACATTTTACACGGTTCAAGGGGTTTTCCTCTGTGTAATACGTGGGTTCAAAGCTTTTTTTAGGGGTGTCATGTGATTAAAGGCTTCTCAAAATAGAAAAAATTTACTCGGTAGTTTTTGTAAATTTTTGCCCAGTGGGTTCAGGTGACCCCACCAATGCGTCGCCCCTGCTAGCATATAAATACAGGAGCACTGTTCTTTGACCCTTGTGCATCTGTTTTTCACATTTGGGAGCTCTCCTATAAGCAATGGTGGCTTTTAGAGTTAAAGGTTTCCAGCAGTAGTTGAAAAATGGCACGCAAACCCGTAAATGGACAACAAATTTGGGACGTAGGGAGTATTAATTACCTTCGAAGTATAATAGGAACTTGTTTTGGAACAGAGGTGAGAAATCTTTTCCAACATATTTAATTGAGTGGCATGTTCATAATTTTCGGTGCAGAGAGAAAAAATGGGAGGCATATCTCGTCGCTAAACGTAAAGAAAAAAGAAAGACGAGATCAGCACGAAAAATAAGAAAAGAAGTTATGGGAGCCATTTTAGATTCTAACGCCCTGTTTGTTAGCGGGATATGTATATAGGGAAGGGAGATATAATAAGAGGTGAATACAGAGGTGGATAT
The DNA here is from genome assembly GCA_036023075.1 of Gaultheria prostrata. Taxonomy (NCBI): domain Eukaryota; kingdom Viridiplantae; phylum Streptophyta; class Magnoliopsida; order Ericales; family Ericaceae; genus Gaultheria; species Gaultheria prostrata. The sequence continues at coordinate 37,887 of JAXBDA010000846.1, forward strand.
GATTTGGGAGAGGGATGCCCTAAATATAATCCCACTGCAATGGAACATGTATATCCCAGTCATAACTTATCCAGGTTCAATAGTTGGAACAAACGCCGGATATAAATATCTCGAATGGATCGAGTCTCATTCTCCCTTCCTATGTAATAGATTAAGAATGACGAATGAAAAAAAAACTTGATGAAAAATTACAAGTAAAAAATTAAGAAAAGAAATTTCCAAAAACAAAAAAACCAAACGTAAGAAAGTAAACTATAATAATAATACTAGGTCGCAGGGTTCATATGCGTTGAAATGGTGATAATACCCTTAGAAAAGAAATAGTATTATAAAAAGCTTTTAGTTTTCGAATTAAAAGAGAGTTTGTTTACTTTTAATACATGATTTGTTTTAAAAGAGCAACTTGAAATTGTACAGATACTTTTAACAATATACAAATAAAAAGGTAGATAGACAAATTACAAGAATAGAGGAAACAAATCAAAAGGCAGTCAAGCATATATCCGGCTTCCCCCTTTATCCCACTTCTATATGAGGCTGCCAAACAGGGTGTCAGGATTTAATAAAATGAGAAATGGTAAAACGCAGATCCACGTAATCTAGGACCAGATTCGACCTTGGAGTAGAGTCTAGTCAGTTTGGCCATCAATGATGGCAGAAAGACTTCTGATCTAACAGACAAGGTATCTGATTCAGTTTGGCCACCAATGTCAAGGATGCGGGTTGATTGCAGAATATTCAAAATTCTTCTTTATCTCTTGGGTAACCTGTGTTTACAAGGTCACATAGACCACGTCATCGAAAATATGGTAGTTTTTTAAGAAAACATGGATACCAAATTTGTTTCCGAGGTGAATGTCCAACTAAAAATGTTGGACGAATATTCATTATCCCTTGAGTTTCCGATAGAGGTACTTATACTTCTTCGACTCCTTACAAATTATTCATGGGGGGTACTGATACAGGTCTGCCAGGTTGATTTTGTGATCCTTTGTATCGGAAGGTTAAGTGGCGATCCAAATATACCAGAATTTCCTCTTGGTAAGGGCTCTGAAGCCTTCCATGGAATGGTGATACACTCCATGGAGTATGCTGACATGGATTTCACAGCTGCTGAAGAGTTGGTGATTCAGAGTTGTCGGGTTCCAGAAACATGCAATGGAGTGATCAACAGAAGAATAGAAGATGGTAAGAACACATAACTGACTACATTTGGCGATCTACTCATTTAGCTCTCTCTAAAAAGTTAAGCATATTCATCGAACTTGGTCACATCGCTAATGCCTTTATGGTTGCGACTAGTAAATTCACGCATATCTAATCGTTTAGTTTCATGCTAGGTGACATCATTTACTTGCAATGTTGTTTTTGTGGGCATGTAGGGGTGCAAAATCGATGTACGATACTATACAGGAAAGAACACGGGAACATTTCAGATTACCTTCCGTGGGGAGTTTCCATAGCATATTTTTACTTCAATCGCTTCTCAGAGCTATTGGTTCATAAGCCTAGCGATGGATTTTTCCTTTGTCTCCTGGCAACACTTCTTTCACCTCTGGTAATCTCTCCTCTTCGATGTATAGCTCAGCAGATAAGTTGTTATGTGTAAGGTAATTTATGCACCAATATATCGTAGAGGTGGGAATTCTCCAAATTGGTTGAAAATCATATAAACCGGAAGCATGGTCTTTCAAAGTTGGGAATGGACCCCAAGCGTAGTTTCTCTATAGAAATCAGTTCTTGTTTGGTCTCAATTGTGCCCGGGGGGTTTTATGGAGCAGTTGAGAAGGGGAGCATCAAATTCAAAAAAGCTCCAAGCTTCAGAACCTCTAAACTGATATTGTCATATTGGCTACTGGGTTCAGGGGAATTCAAAAGCTTAAAGACATTTTTTAACCGCAACCTTCCAGGACTGCATAGTCAGGTCGCCGGATAAGAGAGTACGATTCTATAGGTTTGCATCTTACCACAAACTTCTGTCTATACTACTCCACATATTCGTGTCCCTATCGAGTTTTTCTGCATCCGACCAGTCTCTGACCCTGTACTAATGAGATTCCCGTGCAGTCTTGCACTGAGTTGCCCTATTTATTGTGTTTCTATCCATGTACTGATCGATTGAAACAACACATAGCATGTTGATATCACAATTTTACGAAAGCAAACTTTGGCTTCTTGTAAAGGAAAATGCTAACATAGATGTAGTCTCAGTTACTGAATTGGATTGGTAGCTACTGATTACTGATTGGGTGTTTGTATGATTGTCGCAAATCAGCTTCCAATCAAAAGCTGCCACATTAGTGTGTTTGAGACCGAATTTTGATATTAATAGCATTGATCTAATCCAAATTTCTTGCTTCTAATAGGGAATGCATTCATCCTCGAATTCCATATCTAGCAATAATTGGATTCTCCGAGAGCATTTCAAGCCTTCACGCCTCAGAGATGAGGTGCCGATGGCTAGCAGATCTTCTCGATGGCACATGTAAGTTGCCCGAAATTAAAGAGTTGGAGAAAGACTTCGTGAAATGAGACAAATACATGAAATGATACTCATCAAGTGCAGCGGCATCCAATCAGGATGAGGATTTTGTTCACCCTTATTAGTTGAGGGTGAACAAATTTGCAGCGGCATCCTCATCAAGTGCCTTTTGTTTCTTTCCCTTTTCCTCTTCTGTCTTCCCTTTCAATCATAATCACTTTCCCCTGCTTTTTCCTTTTTGGAAGTTCCAAACAAACCTTAAACACTTTGTGGTATAAGAATTAAGAACTTTCCCAGGCAAATTTTTGGAGTAATAATTCAGTGGATCCGGCTTCTTTGCAGAGAAGCCTCTGTCGTTATGTTCTAACCGTTCATCTTTGCATTCAACGGTCCAGATTTCTATTAATTGATCTGTTTTCGCAAATAATTGAAATTCAATTTCATCTGTTTTCAATGTTTGGAAACATATAAAGTTCTTCTGTCCTACAAAAGCCTTCAAATTGTAAACCTGATTAATTCCAGGTATTCTTCCGTCCTACAAAAGCCTTCAAGATGACACAAATGGTTCTCTACAGTCCGATATTAAACTGCAAGAAGCCGGGTTCTATCAGTACACATGGCCCCCCACACAAATATACGGAGTATAAATTGAAGTGTCCCAGAGCACCAAACGGACATGCTGCTCCGGAGCACTGAATAAATAGACAAATTTTAGACTGACTTCACGCTGCTTTCTCGACAGTCCCAAGCAACAGTTTTTTTTTTTTTTAAGTGTGCTGGTATTGCAATTTACTGTCAGCTTCATAGCTCTTGAAAGTGTTCAAAGGGACGTGCGGTTTGGTTCACCCTTCGCTCCTAATTTGAAAATCCATCATGACAAAACGTGTCACTGTCGTAGAGAATAAACCGTTGACTCCATGTCACTAAAACTAAAATGGGTGAACCAAGTTATTTTCGTCCTATTTATAGATGTGATTGATCCTTTGAAAATTTGTTTCAGGTTGTTCAACCATGGAATTGGAATCGCATTGGCTAGAACTGAGTTTGCAATTGCCAGAACCTTCCCCCCGTTCTTCCACTCTTCTCTCTTGTCCCCTTTAGAAGTTGCACAGTACTGATACCAACCACTGTCCTATGGCAAATGCGCTGGTTTATTCTTGTTTTCTGTACTTGGGATAAAAGGCGTCGTTTGCCCCAACGCCTTTATCCACCACATACGTTTTTTTTTTATAATACGAACAAGTTCGATTGCTCAATTAATTACAAAATTTTAGCGTGCTGGTATTCGAATTTCTTGTGGATTGAAAGTGTTCGAAGGGCCGGTTTGGTTCCTAGCTTATTTACTCATTTTTAAGACATGCAAATGAATGAAGTGCAAAATAAGCTAAACCTGTGCACGTTGTTCTTAAAATAATTAAGCAAATAATACCAATAACTTGCCAAATCTTCTTCTCTTCTTTCAGAAAATAAATAAGATAGCAAATTAGTTCTTTAATTTGGTGTGAAAAAATTTAAAAAGATTGTGAACAAATTCAATCCACTATCAACTAGATATGCACGAATTAGTACTATTTTGTACATTACATTCAATTAGTTTTTCTCTGATAAAAATATATACGGGAGTTGAACTGTCTACAGCTGGATTATTGTCTCATGAGTCATCACGAGGGTGACACTATTTAAGTCAACTTCTTCAACAAACAAAATGTCCACTTTTATAATTGACCCCACTCGGAATCAATAACACTGTCATAGAGAAGAAACCATTGACTCCACGCCACCAAAACTAAATGGGTTCACTTTCAATAAATTCACTTCAAGGAGAACAGAGGGTTTCTCGAGCACTTCTTATGCAAGTTAAACTTTGATAATCGAATGCTAGCTTGCACATACACAAATTTAGAATTTAATTTTAGAACATAACTCGACTTGTTCGGCTTGATTATCAATCTCACGGGAAGTCGGGCACCCTACATAAGCTACTGTTTATATATATTCTGTGGTTTTAGTCATGTTTTTCTTTTTTTTTTGCTTTTGCTTAGTTTTCATTTACGTAAATTCCGAGGCGGAGCCATGATTTTATTTCCGGGGGAGCTGAACCTTGTACAAGAAAATACCTTAGATTTTAGATGTCATAAATTCATACAGTATGTTAAAGTTTAAAATACCAATACTCTTTGGTAAATGATTTTTACACCCCCATTTTACAATCCACACTCCCTTTTTTGTCTTTATCCATATGAATTTAAAATATTGCCTTTTTTCAATACACCTTTTTCACATATCCAAAGGTAATATTGTAAATTCATGTGGTTAAAGACAAAAAAGGAAGTGTGGATTGCGAAATGGGGAGTGTGAAAATTATATTTTCCATTGATTTTCACACCCCTGAAATTGTTTTACACTAATTTCACTAAAAGACAAAAAAGAAGGTGTGTATAACAATTTGGGGATGTGGAAATCAATCCTCTGCTCTTTTTATTGGTCTTCTTTATATGTGGTAGTTTTTCTTATGTTAGCTTTAAATGCAATATTTCGAGACACCAAAACATCAAAAGCCGCTGTAGCACAAACCAAGGCAACGCTATTAGTTATCTCCGGGTTCAACTCCCGGCAGCGGCAATACTTTTTTTATTTATTTATTTTTTATAACCGATGTTCGGGTCAGCTTGTGCACACTTCGACTAATTCCAGAGCCTTAACGGTAACGAGCGGACATAACTCCCAGTGGCCCCAAGGTTTGGGATAATTGGCCTGAGATTCGAACATGCGACCTCTGGTCGAACATATTTTTTTTAATTATTGCGGCAATTCTTTTTTGTTTATTGCTATTAGCTGACTCTCAGATAAACTTACCTTATTTCTTTCACCTAAAAATGTTGAATCAAGAAATTTTTTTCGTTCTTTTGCTTGATTGCTCCAAAATTTTAGTTTCCCACATTAAATATACATTTTGACAAGTTAAAAGAAAAAAAAAATTAGATAGATTTTCATTTTGGTCCTTACTCTTTTGAAGAGTAGTAATAACTCCTATAAACATTCACAAAAGGAAATTTTAAGAATTTACATTTTTCGAGGTGTAATGATAATGTTTTCATAAATAATTAAATTCTCACAAGGAAAATTGAACTTGTGAGATGGGTAGAGTATTGGCTATCAAATGTACAGAATGTTTTAAGGGTATCTAAAAACGTGTTTGCCAAAGACGAGGAATTCCCATCCACAATATTTTGCTAATTACCTCTTTATACAAGCATGCAAAGTTTTTGTTAGGGTTTAAGGCTACTTGCATTTGATTTGTACTCTCCCTCCCTTCTTAGATTAAAGTTTCCTATTACTATTAAATTTTTGTTTTATTCATGAAAATTATCAATAGTCTAACTAGGTTGGATGTTTAGCTAATATGATCACGGCTTAACTCTCGCTCATCTCTAACCTATTAATTCTTTAACATAATGTACGAATTTATAACATCTAAAATCTAAGGTATTTTCTTGTACAAGGTTCAGCTCCTCCGAAAATGAAATCCTGGCCCCGCCACTGAATTTATGTAAATGAAAACTAAGCGAAAGCGAGAAAAAAGAGAAACATGGCAAAAACCACAGAATATATATAAATAAAAGTAGCTTATGTAGGGTACCCGACTTCCTGTGAGGTTAATAATCAAGCCGAACAAGTCGAGTTATGATCCAAAATTAAATTCAAGTCTAACTTGTGTATGTGCAAGCTAGTCCGGACATCCGATTATTTATTTTACTTGCGTATGTCTAAACTAGCTCGGACATCAGATTATCAAAATTAACTAAATCAAAAAAGTATTTGCCGCTGCCGGGAGTTGAACCCGAAGATAACAATTAGCTTTTCCTTAGTTTGTGCTACAGCGACTTTTCATGTTTGGTATCTCGATGTTTTTGCAATTAAAGCTTACAATAAGAACAACTACCACATAGAAAGAAGACCAAACTTCAGTTTTACGGTTTACCCCATGTTGTTCGTGCGAACAATTTATTTAAGATTCAGACTATCCAAATCACTTTGGACGGCCGAGATTCATTCACTACACCTATAGTCACTATAGGCCCCCCACTACCATGTTTTTTGGGCTTGATGCAATTTTACCCCTTTCGCGTGGACCTAGCACATAACCACTTTTTGATTTATTATGAACTAATGTGCATTGCATCCATGTATTTGAGCTGAGGTGCGCGCAAGCTGGCTCAGACATCCAGTTATTTAAAAAAAAAACTTGAGTATGTATCGATAAACTTTAATTGAGCCGATCTCGAGTTATTTGAATTTTTTTACACATAGTATATGAGTAATTTGTTCAAGCTTGGTTTGCAAACTTTAGTAGATACGACATAAATGTTCAAGTTTAGTTTATTTCTGTTCCAAATGAACTTTTAAACGAGCAAATATAACTCAAGATTAGAGTGGTGTGATTTATTTATCGTGGCGAGAAAGGGGTAGATGCATATATACACCCTATGTTCCTAATTAATAATCCATTATGAGTTTATGACAAACGAAAGTGTTTGGAACGGTATAAAATAAATAAAAATAAATAAATAAATAAACATGAAACAGTACAAGAAATGGCAGCCGACGGTTGAGATCCACTCAATGCACTGTGGTGGATCTCAACCGTCAGATGTTGTTTCCTTCTTTTTTTTCCTTGTACCGTACCATGGCTCTATGCCAACACGTGGATTTTTTTTAATACTAGCAAAATAAAGCTCTTTTGCTTATAATTTTTTAAATTTTTTCATCACATTAAAACATATTTATTAGTTCTATAATTTGGTGTGGAAAAAAAAGAGAGTAACAAAATATATACGGGAGATGAGCTATCTACACCTGAATTATCTCTCCTGAGTCATCACTAAGGTGAAACTGTATAAGTCAACTCCTTTAAAACCAAATTATCAACTTTTTTAATTGACGACAATCTTAGGATCTATATCACTATTGTAGAGAGGAAACCACTGACTCCGTGCCACCAAAATTGAAATGGGTGTACCAAGTTATTTTCGTCGATCACCTAGCATTTGTAGATGTGATTAATTCTTTAGAAATTTTTTTCAAGTTGTTCAACCATGGAATTGGAATCCATTTGCTAGAACTGAATGCTATCTTCCAACAAGAAAGGCAGAACCAACAAAAAAGACAACCTCGTTTCATCTTTTTCTGACGACAGAGCGGTTCACTTATATATGCACCCTCTGTTCCTAACAGAAAGTTGTTGGAACTCGTGGCTCATATGGAGAGGTACTGAAAAGTTCTAATGAAGGCCAGATGACTCACTCTCGCTCCCGTTGACGTACCCGGATTTTGGAGAACCACGTAAAATCTTGCTGTCTTCTTTCTTTACTGCTTTCGTATTCTATATTGTATGCGTGTGATTGGTTTGTGCGCTAACAAAAGTCCATTATGACAAAATGTGTCATTTTTTTAATAAACAAAATAATGCACTTTTCTGATTAATTTTTAAATTTTTTTGCACCACATTAGAAATATCTCAATTAATTCTTTAATTTGGCGTGGAAAAATGGAAAGAGAGTGTGCACAACTTTGACAAAAATATATACAACAATTAAATTGTCTGCAGCCAGATTATTCCCTCCTAAGTCATCACCAGGGTGAACTATTTAAGTCAACTTCTTTTAAAAATAAAATATCCATTTTTTTTAGTGACCACAATCTTCGGATCTGTATCACTATCGTAGAGAACAAAATATTGACTCCATGCCACCACCAAAACAAATGTTGGGTGAACCAATACATTCACTTTCAGGACAACAAATAGGTGCCCCAACAAACCTGAAACTTGAAATCCTTTGGAAATTTGTTTTAGCTAGGTTGTTCAGCCATGGAATTGGAATCCATTTACTAGAACTTAATAATCTCCCAACAAGAGAGGCAGAATCAACCCGAAAAACAGATCACATTTCATTCCAATCCTCAGACATGGGGCCTCATAATACAAAAACTGGAGGAGATGAGGATCGAGTACGTGATGGCGGCGGTGGAGGGTGGAGTGGCTGGTGGATAAGCTCTTCTCAATGTTGTGTCGGGCCAATGTTTTTGCTCTGTTTATTTTTGGTTGAATGAAGAGCATTTTTAGTTGTCCTTTTTTTATGGTAGATATTGCTATTTCTCGTTACCTTCAGGGCTCTTGAAAGTGTTCTAAGCCAATCTAAGGAAAGGTTCGGTTCCCTAGCTTATTTTTCTCATAGTTAAGATGATGCAAGTGAAGGAAGGTAAAATAAGTTAAAACTTGTTGGACTACCATTAGTTTGTCTACTACTCCCCCCTCCCTCCCAAATTGCTCGCTCTTTGGAGAATTATGTATTTTTACGCAAAAATAATAATATATTTAGGAGATTATTTTTTTGAAAAACATTTTCACTAATGTTTTCTTCTAAAATAAGATCCTTAAATTGGTATAAAAATCTTGGACAAAAAAAATCCATGCTCATGATACATTATTTTTTTGTATGCAACATACACCATCAAGGACGCACGAATTAATTACTAAGTGTACCTTACACTCAATTAGTATTTTTCTTCAACAAAAATATAAACTGGAGTTGAGCTGTCTACAACAGGATTATTCCCTTTTGAGTTTTAATCGAGGTGAACTTAGATTATTCCCTCCTGAAGTCAGCCACTGTATAAGTCAACTTCTTTTAAAAATAAAATATCCATTTTTTTTAAGTGACCACAATCTTCGGATCTGTATCACTATCGTAGAGAACAAAATATTGACTCCATGCCACCAAAACAAATGTTGGGTGAACCAATACATTCACTTTCAGGACAACAAATAGGTGCCCCAACAAACCTGAAACTTGAAATCCTTTGGAAATTTGTTTTAGCTAGGTTGTTCAGCCATGGAATTGGAATCCATTTACTAGAACTTAATAATCTCCCAACAAGAGAGGCAGAATCAACCCGAAAAACAGATCACATTTCATTCCAATCCTCAGACATGGGGCCTCATAATACAAAAACTGGAGGAGATGAGGATCGAGTACGTGATGGCGGCGGTGGAGGGTGGGGTGGCTGGTGGATAAACTCTTCTCAATGTTGTGTCGGGCCAATGTTTTTGCTCTGTTTATTTTTGGTTGAATGAAGAGCATTTTTAGTTGTCCTTTTTTTTATGGTAGATATTGCTATTTCTCGTTACCTTCAGGGCTCTTGAAAGTGTTCTAAGCCAATCTAAGAAAAGGTTCGGTTCCCTAGCTTATTTTTCTCATATTTAAGATGATGCAAGTGAAGGAAGGTAAAATAAGTTAAAACTTGTTGGACTACCATTAGTTTGTCTACTACTTCCCCCTCCCTCTCAAATTGCTCGCTCTTTGGAGAATTATGTATTTTTACGCAAAAATAATAATATATTTAGGAGATTATTTTTTTGAAAAACATTTTCACTAATGTTTTCTTCTAAAATAAGATCCTTAAATTGGTATAAAAATCTTGGACAAAAAAAATCCATGCTCATGATACATTATTTTTTTGTATGCAACATACACCATCAAGGACGCACGAATTAATTACTAAGTGTACCTTACACTCAATTAGTATTTTTCTTCAACAAAAATATAAACTGGAGTTGAACTGTCTACAACAGGATTATTCCCTCTTGAGTTTTAATCGAGGTGAACTTAGATTATTCCCTCCTGAAGTCATCACTAGGGTGACACTGTATAAGTCAACTTCTTTTAAAAATAAAATATCCAAATTGACCACAATCTTGGGACCTATATCACTATCGTGGAGAAGAAACCATTGACTTTATGTTACGAAAACTAAAATGGGTGAACCAAGTTATTTTCGTCGTATTTGTAGATGTGATTAATCCTTTGGAAATTTGTTTCAGGTTGTTCAACCTTGGAATTAGAATCGCATTCGCTAGAACTGAATTTGCATTTGCCAGAACCTTCCCCACCGTTCTTCCATTCTTCTCCCTTGTCCCCTTGAGAAGTTGCACAGTACTGATACCAACCAAAGTCCTAAGGCAAATGCTCTGGTTTATTCTTGTTTTCCATGCTCTGGATAAAGGCGTTGTTTGCCCCAACGCCTTTATCCACCGCATTTTTTTATAATACGAACAAGTTTGATTACTTAGTTAATTACAAAATTTTAGTGTGTTGGCATTCGAATTTCTTGTCATCTTCATGGCTCTTGAAAGTGTTCGTTCAAAGGGCCGGTTTGGTTCCTAGCTTATTTGCTCATTTTTAAGATATGCAAATGAATGAAGTGTAAAATATGTTGAACTTGTTTGACTACCATTAGTTTCTTGGCTTATTTGCTTTCAATCTTGTGCACGTTGCTCTTTAACATAATTAAGCACACGTAGTACCAATAACTTGCCAAATCTTCTTCTCTATTTTTCTTTCATCAAATAATTGAGATTGCAAATTAAACAAGCTTTAATCAGATGAGTCTTTGCTATTAACCCCAAGGGGTTGGCACGGTGGGTATGAGAAAGCAATTGATGCTTGACCATGAGGTCGCATGTACAAATCCCACGGAGGTGAACCATCTCAAACCTTGGGGCTGGTGCCCAGCCGTTACCTCCAGTACTCCGAAATTAATCGAGGTGCGCGTAAGCTGGCCGGACATCCGGCTATAAAAAAAAAGAGGTGTCTTTGCTATTTTCTTCGTTCTTGTGAATTGTAATGTTTTCTCCTAGCTAATAATCGTAATGGGCCTAGATTCCCTCATTGTTCGCGATCATCTCACCGGTAATAATTTAAGCACATTTTTCTCCTGATGAGAAAGGGGTTGACTTATATATACACCTTATTTCTAATTAAAAATCCATTATGGAAAAACATGTCATTTTTTTTTACAAAAATAAAGCTCTTTCACGAATAAAGTTTTTTTGTTTTTTTTGGCACCAAATTTTAAACATCTCAATTAGTTTTTTAATTTGGTGTGAATTTTTTTAAAAAGATTGTGCACAAATTATTAATCCACTATCAATTGGAAGAGCCGACAAGATCAGTTTGTGTTAAATTATCCACTATCAATTATGCACGGATTAATACTATTGTGGACATTTAACATTCAATTAGTGTTTCTCTGACAAAATTATATACGAAAGTTGAGTTGTCTGCAGTTGGATTATTCTCTCTTGAGTCATCACCAAGGTGACACTTTTATAATTGAGTCCACGCCACCAAAACTAAATGGGTTCACTTTCGATAAATTCACTTCCAGGGCAACAGATGGGGAAAGAGGGTTTCTCGAGCACTTCTTCTTATGCAAGTCAAGCCTGAGATTTGAAATCCTTGGAAATTTGTTTCAGGTTGTTCAACCATGGAATTGGAATCCATTTGCTAGAAATGAACGATCTCCCAACGAGAAAGACAGAATCAACCCGAAAGACTGTTAGAAAATGAGTTTACCTTTTGCAATTAAACCCGAAATATGGATGCAATAAAATTATAACTCAAAACCTGGAAATCAATGGAATCAAAATTGTGATCAAGGCAAATGTGACACTATGTACTTAAGACAGATTTCGGCCCCACTACGGTGCTTACAGCTTTACACTGTTGGGTGATTCCAGTAGGAAATATATTGTCTATAAATACCCCATACAAAAGGTCAATCATCACCTAACCCGAATAAGAACAAGCATATGTTTCCGTCAATGGGTTCATTACATGGTCTCATATTAGAAGATCTCTCTTATTTGTTCTATCACTTGAACAATTATGGATGAAGATAAGATTTTAAATTTCCACTGCGCTCACAGGTATTATCAATTTCTTTCAGATAGAGTAGCGTCGCCTCCCTCCCGGAGAAAACCCTAGACTAAGAGGCAAGCTTTGATCGATTTTTTTAGAGAGGGAATGAGTAATGGACCAATTTTTTGAGACGGAGGAAGTACTATTTTAGTGCGTCGAAACTAAATTTGTTGCTTCATATACCCTTGAACTAAATTGGAGTCGTAAATTTAAATAAATCAAAAAATGTACTGCACGTAGGGCTGCAAATGAACCAAGCCGTTCATGAGCTTGGCTCGGTTCGGCTCGAAAAGTGCTTGTTCGAACTTGGTTCGTTAAGTTTTTATTGAGGCTCGACTTTGTTTAAAACCTTAACAAACAAACAAGCCTGCACACGGCAAGGCTCGGCTCGATAAGGCTCGTTTACTTTTTAGAGGAATTAAATAATATAATTTCTTATTCCAATTTGATATCTTAATGCACTATCTTTTCGATCAAAAACTTATTAAATTTCACAATTTTTTTGAAATTGAGACTATTTTCATGTAAATTATATACATATGAAACATACATACATGCACAAGTAAAATTTCATTTGTTGTCTTAAGCCTATGTGAGTATATATATGTTTTTTCGTTGACTCGTTAAGGCTTGTAAACAAGCTCGATCTCGATTGAAGCCTAGGCCAACTCGGCTCGTTAAGTGTTAAATGAGTTCGAGCTCGTGAAAAACTTAATAAACAAGCTTGAAACACAATAAATCTCGACTCAACTCATTTACAGCCTTAACTGCACGGAAGTTGAGCTCAAAGATACCGTGCCCAGGAGAGGTGGAGGCTGTATTTTCAAAGGTGGAGGCTTTAATGATGGTCGATGGAATTGACATTTCAACTACTAAAGTTTTGAGAACTAACGTGTACATTTTAGGTCCGCAAAAAAGTTTCGCTTATCTACTCGAGTATTTTGGTCTCAATTAGCCAATGAAAAAAACCAAAATACAAAGATATTAGTAGCAAATTTCTGTCTGCCTCAGATAGAAATGTCACAGTGTCCGCCACCCATTGTGAGTCTCATCGTGCGTTGGTTGAAGTAATCTAAATCGTTCATCGTTTAGGGTCCGTATAATATTATATTTATACAAAAAAATTAACTTGATTGGACATCGCTAGAATCAAATAATTTTGATTTGTAAAATGGAAGGTCATAATCAGCGTAACTTTTAAATTATTAACAGAATCAGACCGTTCATTGATAAACCAAAATTCAATTTTTAATATACATATCGTCTATCCGATCAAGTAAATTTTTTCATGGACATTTAATTAGTGCACCCTACAAGATAAACGATGCATATTACTACAATTAACTAACAGTAGGGCTCACAAGTTTCAACTGAGACGGAAAGAATTGAATCTCCAAAAGCAAAATGAATTTTCCCTAGCTAAGAAAGAATGGGTTTGGCATAGGATTCCGTGTAAATTAGGCTAGTAGATTAGAAAAAAACTTGGGTGCCGGTAGCACCCATCGTGCAATTTAACCGTCCAACCGTCCAAAAATATTTTGGACGGTCAGAATCTTAAATAAACTCTTACGGGTAAATTCAAATTGTCCAAAAGTATTTTGGACAGTGATGTTAGAGCATTGCGGGTACCATGTCAGACACCACGTGATACCCTATTTGCACCCAAATTTTCTTAGTAGATTATATCGCCAGCACATAAAAAAAATGGAATTTTGGAACTTGTTAGCAAAACATTGGACCAACACGCCATTGAATTACGCAAGTCCTTCACAAGACAAATTAAACAGGTAAGCAACACCCATGACCTAAACCTTAAAACTAGTCCTCTCCCTACACCTATCTTTATACAAAATCCTTGCAAAAATTTCTAGCTACAACTTGCCTCCTCCTCCTCCTCCGCGGACATCAGCTGCGCCACCGCCACCGTCATCGTTTTTTCCCCCTAAAATGTCTCTCAGGGCGAGGCAAACCCCCTCCAAGCAAACATCTGCATCCGATATCACTCCCACCACCATCGCCACTAAAAGTTCAACATCTACCGATGAAAATTCCCCCGAAACCCCAAAATTCCAACAACCACCACTACCACCCTCCCTCGCTCAACGTGCGATCTCTCAAGGCTTAACTAGTACCGCCCACTTAGCGAACCTCCTCCCGACCGGCTCCCTCCTAGCCTTCCAACTCCTCATACCAATCTTCACCAGCAACGGCTCGTGCGACTCCGCCACCCGCCCCCTCACCCTCGTCCTCCTCCTCCTCCTGGCCACCTCCTGCTTCCTCGCCTGTTTCACAGACAGCTTCGAAACCTCAGACGGACAAGTCTACTACGGTTTCGCGACACCCAAAGGGATGTGGGTTTTCGATTCGCGGGCCGCTAGTGCCTCGGGTTCCGGGAATATTCCTGACCTCAGCAAGTACAGCTTGGGCTTCATTGATGTTGTCCATGCAGTTTTGTCAGTTCTTGTGTTTGTTGCTGTGGCTTTGAGGGATAAGAATGTGTTGAGTTGCTTGTACCCAAAGCCTGACCATGAGACTGGGGAGGTTTTGGACATTGTTCCTATTGGGATTGGGCTTATTGCAAGCTTGTTGTTTGTGGTTTTTCCTACCAGAAGGCATGGTATTGGTTACCCTGTTACAACAGGGAAATAATTCCTCTGTTTTTTTTTAATTATAAACTCAATTAACTGTCACAATAAAACTTTTTGGGTGAGATGTGCCTCCAATTATTCGGTTTGGCCTGTTAGAGCACCGGTTAAGTGAAATGAGCCATATTCCCCGATCATTTTGTTGTTTTCCCAATTTTCTACGACAAACCGCTCATGACATCACTAAACTACGTATAGAAAGAAAAACGGGCAAAACCGGATTTACACGTGTCATCTCGACGATGGTCCCATTCTTGTTAGTGGTTTGGGATTAGGATGGAGTGACTTAACAATATGTATTATAGTAGTTGGAATATTCCAGGTATTTAGTTAGGATCTAGGAAAAAGAAATTAAGTCTATTAAGTTAATCAGTCCGCGTATCGTCTTTAAGGCATAATCTTGTTTCAAGCCGCCCCGATTATGTCGAGCATAATCTTATACAACTTTCAACTACAGAATTGCAAAAAAACTCTAATCGGTCGGACTCTTTAAATATATTGTATGAATTTCTAACATCTACATTGCAAGGTATTTTCTTGTACAAGGTTCGGCCCCTCCCGGAATGTAATCTTGGCTCTGCCACTGTTTAAAGAATGACTTATAGGCCGGTCGGCTCGGCCTTCGGTCTATGGCAGCGAATTAATTATTTTTATAAACATTCTGTCTAATTGATGTTTAGTGATTTTTGTAGATTTTTTTTTTGAAAATTTTGGAGACTAATCATTTTCTCCACGAAAGGAATGGAACAAGCATAAATGTATAGACTTAAGTTGAAAAAAGTTTAGATTAGATACGCTTTAAAGACACTAATTAAAAGCACCTCTTCCGAACTTCATTTTTTTCATCTTTAATACAACAATAACAGAACCCATCTAGTCCCCAATTATTGGGGGTATGGGCGGGGAATGATTAGAGACAGACCTAACATTTGGCAATAATTTTTTTTTTTTATCTTTAATGATAATTTTAATTTTGCTCTTTTTCATACTCCTATTTTTTAACTTTTCAAAAAAAGTAGTTGTCACGATGAATAAATGATCAACATAAATTGATTCAAATCTGATTATAATTCAAAGAGGACAACTCTAAAAGGCGATGACCAAGTGTGGCGTGCTGGTAGAGTTGTGGCATCCTCAGCGAAATTCATCGAAGCTTGGGCCTTATGTATTGTTTGTGAGATGATGGCAAAGGATATGAATGTTTTCTGAGGTTGTTTTTGAGTTTGATTGCCTGGAGCTCATTAACGGTATAATTGACTTTTCATCCCAAGGATCATAGGAGATTAGGGTGCTGATAGAAGACATAAAAGCCTGGGCATCTACTAGGAATTGGAAGTTTGTTTGGTGCTGTAAGGAGAAAAATAGGGCTGCTCATTGGTTGGCTTCTAGTAGCTTGAATATAACTTTTTTGTTTAATACGGGTTGTACTTCGCCCGGTCTCGCTGATGTTATTTGTAAGGATTTAGTTCGTTAATGTTAATGATCAGTTGCTCTTTTCGAAACAAAAAAAAAAGGCGATGACCCTAAATTTAGACTTAAACTGGAGCATTGCTAACTTTTTGTGCAAGAGGAGCAATTGAACTTTTGCTGATTTTAATTTTTATCTTATTTCCTTTTTTTTTATGCGAATTGACTTTAGCACACCTCTTTTGGCCTTTAAGGGATAAAATTGCATGGAATCCAAAAGTTCAAGGACTAAATAAAGGGTTTACATAATTTAGGGACAAAGTAGCAAATATTATTATATTTCAGGGAATAAAAACATAAAGCACTCTTTTGTCTATGGGCACTATATCCTTTGTTTCCTTTAAATTGAATATTTTGAGACCTACAAACAATAAAAGCCGCTGTAGCACACCCCAATGGAACAATTTGATGTTAACATTTCCGGGTTCGACTCCCGGCAGCGGCACCTAGTTTTTATTTCTTTCCTTTTCATTACCACGTTCTTTTGTTTGCTTTAAATAAAATAGTTCGAGACATTTAAACAATAAAAGCCGTTGTAGCACACACAAATGGAATGCTTGAAGTTTATTCCGGGTTCGACTCCCGGCAACGGCAATCTTTTTTATTTCTTTGTTTTGTATTTGTATTAGCGCTGGTACGTGCTCCGCATGTCCTTGATACCCATGACAATATCTGCATAACATAAATTTCACATTCACAATCACTAGTAGCTTCTAATACTTTTATATAAATCTTCACTTTAAATAATCTTTTCCATAACTTAGTGTATCCAATCTCCTTTATTCTAGATATTTTGCCTCATTTGATGAGGAAAAGAGGAAGTATAACAACATTGTGAGTTCTACAAACTTAAATATTTATACGCTAACTATTGATAAAAATATATGCTAAATAAATGCAGTTGATCACACTTGATGGTGGCCTACTTTCCACAGGAATCGTTCATGTTATAGATCTTGTCAAGAACTTCAACCACATCAAAAAATTATGTTGATTAGATACCGATAAATACATAATCGCCACGCATATTTATTGGATAAAAATATGTTGTCGACCTATAGTAAACTGCGATTTAGTTGTTCATGCTTTAAATACAATACTTCGAGATACTAGATCTAACAAACCCGCAACAGAAGCCGTTGTAGCACAACCTTAGGAGTTAATTTCAGGTTCGACTCCCGGCAATGACAACCTATTTTGTTCATTAGTATACACAATTGCGTTAAGTTATTGATGTTTACTGAATTTTTTTTTCAATTTTTTCCCCAAAAATTTGAAGATTAATCTATCAATTTCTTCACAAAAGGAAAGGAACAAGCATAAATGCATCAACTTAATTTGAAAAAAAAGTTTAGATAAGATGGGTTTTAAAGACACTAATTAATGAAACCTCTTCCGGTCTCTTCTCATCTTATAAATGAAAATTTTAAATTTGCTTTTGGTCATATTCTTAACTTTTAAAATTTAATCGTCACAATGAATCTATAATCTACAAAAGTTTATGCGAGTCTAATAATATTTCAAAGAGGATAACTCTAAAGACGATCGATTACCCTAAATTTAGAAACTGGAAATTGCTCAATTTTGTTGATTTTAGTTTTTTTTTTTCCCTAACGAATTGACTTTAGCTTTTTCTATGTGCAAGTCCTTCGGTGGTCTTTTGTTAGGGAATAAACTTAGTATCTATGTGGCACTACTTCCTTTGTTTTTTTATAAATATAATATTTCGAAACATTTAAGCAACAAAGCCGCTATAGCACACTTGAAACTAAGGATGTTTAGCTTCCCGGGTTCGACTCCCGGCAGTGGCACTCTTTTTTTTATTTCTATATTTTTCATTAGGATTATTTGTTTGATATTTCCGGTGTGTTTTGCAGAGAATCCACACTTCGATTTGTTTTCCACTTCCGTATGTACTTTGATTCCCTTCTGTCACCGGATTTGGAGTTTAATAGTAGTAGTATTTTGTTTTTTTATACATTTGGCCATTTGGGTTTTGGTTGCAATCTGGTTTTGAAACACACAAAATTGCCATAGACCCCATTTGTTTTTGTTTGTTCTCGTTTTTCATCTCTGTTACGAAGAATTGTATTTGTCAAAGATGAAGAGGGCAGCAATATTAGGATAGTAGGCACGGATGTCCGCGCTAACTTGTGCACACGTCAAAGCACATGGATGCAATGCACCTTAATTCATAAATCAAATAGCGGTTACGTGCTAGGTCCACACGAGAGGGGTAAAATGGCATCAAGCCCAAAACACATGGGGTAAAACTGAAGTTTGGTCTTCTTTATATGTGGTAATTGTTCTTATGCAAACTTTAAATGCAATACTTCGAGACAATAGACATCAAAAGCCGCTGTAGCACAAACTAAGGAAACGTTCCATGTTGACTTCGGGTTCAACTCCCAGCAGCGGCAATGCATTTTTTACAATTTTTTAATTCTTTTTGAGAATCGGATGTTTAGGTTAGCTTGCGGATACCTCGATTAATTCTGGGAAACGAGCGGGCGTAATTACCCTAATGGTCCAAGGTAGGTTTGGAATGGTTGACTTCTGTAGGATTCGAACATGCGACATTTCATGGTCAAATATTTTTTTTAAAATTATTGCGGCAATTCCTTTTGTTTATTGCTATTAGCTGACTTTTAGATAAACTTACCTTATTTCTTTCCCGTGAAAATTTTGAATCAAGAAATTTCATTCGTTCCTTTGCTTGATGCTCCCAAAATTTTTAGTTTCCCACATTACATTTAAAAAAAATTAGAGTAGTACTAACTCCTATATATTCACAAAAGGAAATTTTAGTTTTTCATAAATACTCCAGTTGAATCCTCAAAAGAAAAACTGAATTTGTGAGACGGGTGAAGTATTGGTTAATCAAATATATGGAATGTTTTAAGGGTATCTGAAAACGTGTTTGCCATTGACGAGGAATTCCCACCCACAATATTTTGCTAATTACCCCTTTATACATGCCTGCAAAGTTTTTGTTATGGTTTAAGGCTACTTCCATCTGATTTGTATTCTCCCTCCCTTCTTAGATTAAAGTTTCTTACTCCTATTACTTATTAGTATTGTAAATTGGTCATTTTTTTTTTATTCATGAAAATTATTAATAGAAACT
This sequence comes from Gaultheria prostrata, assembly GCA_036023075.1. Lineage (NCBI taxonomy): Eukaryota > Viridiplantae > Streptophyta > Magnoliopsida > Ericales > Ericaceae > Gaultheria > Gaultheria prostrata. Next base: position 57,369 of record JAXBDA010000846.1, read on the forward strand.
ATTGGAACTTGTAAGCTCGTCTAGTTGGTTGGATGTTTAGCTAATATGATCACGGTTCAACTCTTCCTCATCTCTAACCTATTACGAACTCTTTAACATACTATATGAATTTATAACATCTAAAATCTAAGGTATTTTCATGTACAAGGTTCAGCTCCTCCGGAAATAAAATCAGGGCTCCGCCACGGAATTTACGTAAATGAAAACTAAGCAAAAGCGAGGAAGAAGAAAAACATGGCGAAAACCACAGAATATATATAAATAAAAGTTGCTTATGTAGGGTACCCGATTTCCTGTGAGGTTGATAATCAAGCCGAACAAGTCAAGTAATGTTCCAAAATTAAATTCAAATCTAACTTGTGTATATGCAAGCTGGCATTCGATTATCAAAAATAAAAAATAAAAAGAGCATTGCCGCTGCCGGGAGTTGAACCCGGAGTAAACAAAGGGCGTTTCCGTGGAATGTGCTACAGCGGCTTTTGATGTTTGGTACCTCGAAGTATTGCATTTAACGCTAACATAAGAACAACTACCACATAGAAAGAAGACCAATAAAAAGAGTATTGGTATTTTCAAGTTTAACATACTGTATGAATTTATAACAGCTAAAATCTAAGGTATTTTCTTGTACAAGGTTCAGCTCGTCCGGAAATAAAATCATGGCTCCGCTACAGAATTCATGTAAATGAAAACTAAGCAAAAGCGAGAAAAAAGAAAAATATGGCGAAAACCACAGAATATATATAAATAAAAGTAGCTTATGTAAGGTACCCGACTTCCTGTGAGGTTGATAATCAAGCCGAACAAGTCAAATTATGTTCCAAAATTAAATTGAAGTCTAACTTGTGTATGTACAAGCTAGCCCAAACATCCAATTATAAAAAATAATTAAATCAAAAGTCAAATTATGTTCCAAAATTAAATTGAAGTCTAACTTGTGTATGTACAAGCTAGCCCAAACATCCAATTATAAAAAATAATTAAATCAAAAAAGTATTGCCGCTGCCGGGATTTGAACCCGGAGTTAACAAATAGCGTTTCCTTAGTTTGTGCTACAGCGGCTTTTCTTATTAGGTGTCTCGAAGTTTTATATTTATCGCTTACAAACTACCATATAAAAGAAGACCAAACTTCAGTTTTACCCCATGTTTTTTGGGCTTGATGCGATTTTACCCCTCTAGTGTGGACCTACTAAGCACATAACCGCTTTTTGATTAATGAATAAGGTCCTCGCATTTATGTACCTTTAGATGTGTGTAAACTGGCCTGAACATTCAGTTATAAAAAAAAAAATGAAAAAACTTGTCTATGTGCCGAGTTGATTTAAGACAAGCTTTAATTGAGCCGATCTCGAGTTATTTGAATTTTTTTACACATCATAGTATATGAGTAATTTGTTCGAGCTTGGTTTGCAAACTTAGTTAGATTTGATAAAAATGTTCAAGCTTAATTTATTTATGTTCCAAATGAACTTTTAGCGAGCAAATATAACCTAAGATTAAAGTGGTGTGATTTATTTATCAACACTAGCTATAAGAGTATGGGTGTACACGGTCCGGATCGGATCGGATTGACATGAATCCAATCCTAATCCGTGAGTCACGGTTTTTAGAAAATACAATCCGTGTCCGGACCAAAACTCTCACGGTTCGGTTCCAATCCAATCCGCGAGTCACGGATCGGTTCCGATTTTATCCACGGATTACATGTCATATGTAAATAAGTAACAAACAATTTCATCAAAATAAAATCCTAAAAAATCCAAAGTAAAAAACAGAGACCTTAGATGGAGCATGTGATATTGGAGTCACAACTAGGGTCTAAACAAGCAACAGTAAAACATGTAACTTAGTTCAGTTATATAGTGGAATATAAACAAATGCAGTTTAATACAAAAAAAAATTACATTGAGCAACTACTAAATTCATCAAAGTCCAATACAAATGCATATATTTGAGATAACAGTATAACAGTGGTAAAATACAATACATATACAAAGGCAGTTTTGATTTGATAGGAGATAACAGTATAACCCTATATCAAATCGACAATATTTATGAAAGTGGTAAAATTATTTATATATACACATATATATATTTTAAAAATTATATATAATAAAAATCTCACGGTCCGGATTGGTTAATCCACGGTTTCAAAATCAAAATCCGTGTCCGGACCGCAAGTCACAGTTTATTAGTATTTTTTGAATCCGTGTCCGGACTATTAATCCCCAGTTAAAATCCAAAACGTGCGGATCGATTCGGTCCGGACCGGATTCATGGTTCACCGGTTTTTTTGTGCAGCCCTATATATGAGTGATGCACAAAATTAGGGAGTTAAGGGGTATTTCGGAGTGAATTTTGAAATATATTTTGAAAAATGAACTGGAAAAAAAAAAAAAAAGTGAACATTTTTTAGAGAGAACTTTTGAACTCGGTTACACTTCCGGTCACAAAAATCTATTCTGCACCAATAATGCAAGCAATTTTATGAATTCTCATTATAGTTCTCAAATTTGTTTTTATAATGATAAGCACTCCCAAGCACGTGACGCATAGTCGCATATAGTTCTCTATCGAATGCTACTATAACTTTTTCTTTTCTTTTATTATTATCTAGATGATTAAATTGTCCGATCCAACTCGCGCAATACCCTCAATCTAATTACAAGGCAGGGCATGGATTCATAACAAATTTCTTTCTTGTTCGAGCTCAAGTGCTCGTGTACCATGTGATTTTCAGTTGAAGGATGGAGTAAATAATAATATCCTCATCATCGTGTGGCTGAAAATTACTTGGTACACGGGTACACCAAAATTCCGGTATATGTGATAGGAGTACAACTTTTTCTGCTTTGAGCTTTTAGCTACCACTGCCACCGTCTTTCCCAAATCCTTCATCAAAGCAATACTGGTTTGCTGGATCTCCCGCAGCGACTCACAGGTACCATTACAATACTTGAAATCATCTTTGAGCAATACTCACTCTGGCTGGTTTATGCCTCTTTGTTTTTCTTCCTCTTTACATCGTCACTTTATCGTTACTTCGGTTCTTGGCGTTTCACTTTTTGATTAATAAACTTGGCCTAGTCGACATTTGTATAAGACTTGCACCTTTGAACTGTGTTGGTGATAAAACCGACTGCGAATTGGTAAAATCATCTGTTGGAAACCCCAAGGATTAGGCCTCTTGGGCCGGTGCGTGTCGAAGGCTTAAGACTTGGGAGTTTGCTCCTTCTAAGATCTCAAGTTCGAGAACTTCTAGGTGATTTCAATTTTTGGGGTCAGTTCATAGCGGACACTTAGCTCCAGCTTAAATGGGCCCCGCAAAAGGAATGTGGTTTAGTCTGATTAGTCATAGTTCGCGTAAGCCAGTCTGGAGCTAAACCATGTTTCTCCAGTTAGGAACCACTCATTCGACCAGGATTCCTCATGTGATACTTGTGACGCATAATAGGACTTCCCCGATCCTATTTAACGATCTTACGATCCAAACTATATACTTTCGTAGACACCGGCGTTTACAAAAGTCCTTAAAAGCCTAGTTGTATCACTTTTTTTGTTTGTTTGTTGGAGTAATGGGTAAGATAAATGGACGGCTTGGAATTGTCAAATCAGATCTTGGTCGATTCTCATTTTGCATCAAATGAGGGATCATGTGAGATGATCTCTCATTTGAGGATCTTAATTCGTTTCTCATACCCGGAAGACCTTGACTTTTCTAGCTTTTTACATATTTTCCTTCTACTTTGTGTTGTGGGTTCATTGGAATGCTTTCCCTCTGAGTTAAATAAATCCAACCGTGTAAATGTTGATTTAAGTTCAGTACAACTTTGTAAAACTTGAACTGTAATCTGTATTATTTTTTCATACTTAGATTGACAGACACGAGAGATTATTTAACTGTAAATGACACAAGAGGACTATATTGAACCTAACATTCTCTTATTACGTTCTTATTTAGCTTATGGGATGACATATTAGGTATCCCACCCAGAATTTGTAAATACATAATCTCTATGTAGTTGTCTTTTAAGAAATATGGTTCAATCAGCCCACATTAATTATACACCTAGTGCTGCTCCCTGCAGTCTCCCCTCTCCCAAGTCCCAACGTAAGTAAAATGATAAATAGGTAATGTAAACAACTTTAACAACTCAGGAAATTAGCTCAGTGACGTTGAATTCAGGAATTTTATAACAAGATTGTCATAAAACTCTGTGATGGCGATTTTGACCGGGGCCTTCACAGCATTTAACAGCTATTCTACTCTTTCTTTCTTTTTCTTTTTTTAATAGTCACACTTTCATTTAAGCTCAAACCAACTTACAAATTGCTCAAGAGGTATCCCTCTGGCTATACAACAAAAGCAAACACAACCAGCCACTACACCACTGTACAACTCAAACTACTGCACAGAAAACAAGCCAAAAACCAATTATACAAACCAAAGCAATCTTCCGTTAGTTTGCAAAAACTTTCTCAGGAATCCCTCATTCAAGGCAGAGGGACTTGTTTTGAGCTGATGGCACCACCCGTTGCAAAGAGCACATGTATTCTCTGTTATGCAAAAGAATTGTCTCAACTACCTCCTCCTTAGCAACTGCCCTCTTTTGAAGAATCCTTTGATCCTGCTCAAGCCATAAAAAATAAACTGTTGCAGTTATAGAACATCTCAAGAGCAAGCTTCGCAAACCATCCCCTTTGACTTGCTGCATATACCACTCACATATCTCCTGCAAGTTCCAAGGACCATTATGCACTCCATGTTTCCTCCTCACAGCATTCCAGACTTGCCTAGGGAATGAACAAGAGCAAAAGAGATGGCCAGGAGATTCAGCTGCAGAAAGGCACAAGCTGCATTCATCATCGACCCTCAAACGCCATTTAGCCTGTTTTTCACAAGTGCTCAGCTTTTGCTGAAAGGCCAACCAAGTAATTAAAGACCAGCTTGGTCCATGCTTTTTAAACCATATACACTTTGCCAATCCTTAACAGAACTTCTTTCTCTTATTGCATCCCAGGCAGAACTAACAGAGAATTCCCCATTAGCATTAGGCTGCCAAGTAACAGAATCCTCCCTAGACTCAGGGGCGGAACTAGGATTTCTTACACGGGGAGGCCAGTATAGCAACAAATTGTTTAAAATATTTCAAGGTTGAGATTACAAAAATTTAATTGATATAATACCTGATACTAAACTCGTTATCAAGGTGTTTTTAACATAACATAAACAGTAACAAAGTGAAAAAACAAAAGTTTCTCAAAATGTTTCCTCAACTATGTATCATGATAGAATGTGGCTCTCTTTTGGACCCCACAAGTCATCTATAACATGAGATTCCCATCATTGCATGCATAGTCCTGCAGTATATATGCTTTCGACCAGCCAGATTTTTCAGAAAGTTTTCGGTACTCTATAAGCTTTCAAGGTGAATGTCCTAGAAAAATGTCACACATACCCTTACTCGTGTGTCAAGTATCTGACACTGTTCTTCGTACATTCACAAGATTTCATGTAACAGGTTTTGTCTATCAAACATTCGGAGAAGTTTTCTCAAACTTTGCGCACTAAATAGAATCTCCACACAAGTTCATAATGGTTCTCATGCAACTGTCAAGTGCTTTAACTCCCAAAGTTTTGCTTTTAATTTGAGCCCGCTAACAGTGGCTTGGCCTAGTAGTTTGCTAACCGTAGTAGCTTCATTTTTACTCTTTGCTGATACATTCACATTGCAGACTTTGCGTCTCTTGGTGGTTTCTCTGGTGTCGAGATCTGCATTGACTGATGCTTTTGTGCTTAAGGAGACAAAGCAAGAACCATGAAGCAAAATATCGTTGTCTCTATGCCAGCAGAGAGAGGAAGAAACTCTGGTGTTTGCCTATAAGCCTATGTATGTTAGACCCGGTTTTCCCCCCCTTCCTTTTTCTTGGTTTAATGAGATCCAGTGGTGCTTGTGTCTAATTTGGAAAGACTATTGTGTCTAATAAGGTACTGTCCGAATCTTTCTTTATTGAGCATCATGCCCCTATGCCACCAAGCAGCAAATAGGGTGCCTTCTTAAAGGCTTCACTGGCATAAGATGAGTTTTTCTTTCCCTCTTTACCGTAGTTAGAAGATGGTTTTTAAAATTTCATAAGAATTACATCGAACTCGACAATGATCTATATAGGAACGTTAAAAAGTACATCTGTAGTCTTACAAACTAGCCTGACTTAACAACACAATAAATACAACTCCAGAAATCCCTGTGTTCGGAGAGAAGTAACTAAAAGACACAAGAATAGGCCCTGTTCCTCCAATTTAATTAGAGCGAGTTACCCCTGAACTATAATTCAGGAAAGAATCACCATACAGGGTGGCTAACTGGGCTATGACAGTTTGTTAAGTACACCAAGAGTTCTCACACAGCTAACCGTAGATTTGATGGAGACTGCACGTGATAGATTCCTTAGACATCATTTCCTGATACGTAACGCTTTTATCATTGATACAACTCAATTTCGAGGAGGTTTTGCTTCAAGTCTTGCTATTTGTGATTATGTTTCCAGCCATGCTTCTTGTTATGCACTCAGTAATGTTTATAACGTATTTGCAACCGTACATGATATAACAAGCCTGTTTGCCTCTTGTCCATGTCCAAGATGGGGTTTAGGAAACTGTCAATTAAGTGTTTGAGTTTTGTTTTCACAAATTCTCTCTAGCGCGCGCACTCGCTCGTGCAAAAGCAATGCTTTTGAAACAGGCAATCCGTTTTGAAAATTCGAAGTTCTTTGATCCGCCTAGGCCAACTAATGCAGCAGTTCGTTTTGTTGGGTTTGCAAAATGAGCTTATGTCTTTTGTTGCTGCAAATATGGTTTAACCGATGGCAGTGGATAGCAATGGAGGGAATGAATGGTTGCATAAAGGCACATCATAGACATTGTCCTTGAGATGATATTCGTCCCCACCAATTCGTGAGAATATGGTATGCATCGGGTTAACTGCGAAGCTGTCTCTAAGACCACAATGAAGCCCAGTCTTATAGTTATAGGATTGATATATAACTGGGACATACACTAAGATCAATCAAAATCGATCTGATTATGTATGTGAATTGGTAGAACCCCTTGGTTGTATATAGGCATGGATCGTGATTCATGACCGTTTGCCAAAGATTATAATCAATGTCTATTCATTTGACCCTGATGGTCACACCTTTTTAATTTGGTCATGTATATTCATATAATCAGAATAGCCATACCATTTGAATTCTAACCATTCAGTATTAATTATTACAGTTAGTAAATATTTATTAAATATTGTGGAAATGTTCTAACATCTTTAACACGTTTCATAGGAATTAAAAAATGAATCCAAGGTCATATGACCAAATTCTATTGGTAGATAAGGTCAATGGCCGAACGAGGTAGGTAAAGAGATTTGATTGGTCTGAAAGCATGTGCAAATGACGACTTCCATGAGATAACTATTGGTATGGAAAATGTCAAAAAAACCTTAGAATAATTTGGAACACGCCATGGAAATTTACTCCCTTTCAAGACAAGCAACAGCTATGACCAAACACCTATAATTAGTCCTCCCAGACCTCGACACCAAATCTCCACAATACCCTAATAACACATATACAAGATTTGCCTCTTACCTCCTCCGCGGATATCCGCTGGCTACCACCACCGCCACCACCACCACCACCGCCGCCGCCACCGGTTTTCCGTCTGAAAATGTCTCTTAGGGCAAGGCCAAATGCAACCACCACTGCCTCCGGTAGTTCGACTTCTGATGATGATAACTCTCCTCAAACTCCCAAAATCCCACCACCACCGCCACCACAAAGCGCGCTCTCTCAAAGCCTAACGAGCATCGCCCACTTGGCCAACCTCCTCCCAACCGGTACCCTCCTAGCTTTCCAACTCCTCACACCAATCTTCACGAACAACGGCTCGTGCGACTCGGCCACCCGCCCCCTCACCTTCATCCTCCTCTTCCTCTTGGCCGCCTCGTGCTTCCTCGCCTGTTTCACCGACAGCTTCAGATCCTCAGACGGACAAGTTTACTACGGATTCGCCACGACCAAAGGCATGTGGCTTTTCGATTCCCAGGGCGCCTCCGCCTCGGGTGCCCGAATCCCTGACCTCAGCAAGTACAGGTTGGGCTTCATTGATGTTGTTCATGCACTTTTATCTGTTCTTGTGTTTGTTGCAGTGGCTTTGAGGGACAAGAATGTGTTGACTTGCTTTTACCCAAGGCCTGACCATGAGACTGAGGAGGTTTTGGACATTGTTCCCATAGGAATTGGGCTCATCTCCAGCCTGTTGTTTGTCATGTTTCCAACCAGAAGGCATGGAATTGGTTACCCTGTTACACCAGGTCAATAACAGCCCTTTGGATGGCGAGAAGGGGTGAGATAAAAAGATTCTCGCTAAATCTCACCATTTTGGTGAGGAACGGGAAGAGTCAATCGAAAAATTCCATTTTTTTTGTACTTTTCTCTTAATTTCTCACCGAAATACTCAATGCAAATGAGTGATTTGGCTAGAAACCGTAACCCTTTCTTTTATCTTCTTAGGAAATCCCCTCAGATCCGAAGGGCCTGTAAATCCTCTGCCTTTTCCGTTTGCTTGTTTACTTTTTATTTGGTGAAAATATGTAAAACATTTGTTCATCCAGATTTCATGGTCATCTTCAAGTTTTTATATGATGTTATTGTGATAATGATTCTTTTTGTTGATTGGAGATTGTGATGTTATTGTGATAATGATCCTCAGATGCTAAGAAAGTTCAATGTTTTGACCTCCCAATTGAGAAGCAAAGAAGAGGGAGGGGGGTTTTTGGGGTGGGTAATGTTCGGACAAAGGGGTTTGGGGTGAGTGTTATGCAGCCAGCAGACTTCTTTTATTTTTTATTAATATATATATTGCATTTGTGAATTTTGCGTTAATTTTTGTGAATTAGTGGTTTGTCTCGACGAGAGGAATCGAAAAAGTAAAAACGTATAATCGAAACTCAAAAGTTTTTGAATAAAGACCAAAAAATAAGCAAAAAATAAATAAAACATTTTCTTTGCTTATTTTTGTCTTTAATAAAAAAATTGAGTTTCAATCATAATTTTTTATTTTTCAGATTTTTTTCGTCGAGAGAAATCAAAAGTTCATGAAAATTTAATGTGAAACTAACAAATACGAAAAAAAATTAATGAAAGAAAGAAAAAAGGCAAGGGGCTTATTCAACAATGGTGTTGTGCAAGTATTGTGAGCCTTTTCCAAACCTACCACCGGATCCAAATGTGTCATCTTCCTATGTAAATTATCCATTAAAACAGGGGTGGAGTCATAATTTTTTATCAGTGGGATAAAAAATTCACTGATAAAAAATAGATGCATACGTAAGTTATTTTTTCTACTCCGTATTTACTTATCCAAAAAATAACTAACTTGAGAGCTTAATTATTCAATAGTACACACTGGGAAACACATTTTTGATTTACAATTGCTCTTATTATCACCCTTGGGTTTTCTTTGTATTTGCCAACATTGTACTTAGAGGGGAAATAATGCATAGACTCAAACCTTAGACTCATCGTGGAAGCGAAGGGTGCTCTGTTATTTGAAGCAAGAGAAATTGAATTTCTTTTTCCCGAATGAAGAGTTCAAATATAACAATACTAAAAGAAGGGATTTTGTTCTTTCACTTCGTCTTACTTTGCCTTTTTCTCCATTTTTCCCTGACAGTAAGGGGTGTTAGGCCCCCGCTCACAGCCATCCCGACTAATCTCCTTTCCTCCCTAATTTGGTTAAAGATAGGTCATTTAAGCTGGGATTAGGGAATTCACAAGAAATTATTCCTACGACATGACCCTTATAAATTGAACCATGATCAATTGTATAAACAAAGCCACCAACGGGACTAACTCTTGAGGGCTGTTTTTCTTCATTCAAATTGGGATAAATAACTTGCCCACCTTTGAAGAGAAAACATTAAAAGATACATAAACGTTTGACGTATCTTTGTAGAATCAAATCTCAAAATTTTTTGGAAAATATTTTTCAAGTAACACAGTTTCGTCAAAATAAAAGTTTTTCGTTTTTTTGTTTTTAGATGTTTGGTTGGTAATGAAAGAATATCTCCAGAAGAATTTTTTTTGGTTTCACGAGAACAAATTGAAGGGAGGGTGGGATTGACTTTAAGGGGGTGTGTCAGATAAAGTAGAGAGCAGAACGAAATTGGGGGCGCCTCCACATTCCTGGTGTGGGTCCGTTTTGTGAATAACTGTTGTTTTGGGGTTCGGTTTTGGCCTCTCCGGTGAATAAGCCGTCGGTTCCGGCGCGGCGTTTCCGATGACAGGCTACTTATGCTAGAGCTTTTTCTTATTTATTTTCTTTTTCTTTGGTTTTGTTTTACCCCTTTAGATGGTTCGATTAGCCCCTTTTCGGGTGCTTAACTCCCTGCATGGAGTGTTTTGTACCAGATGTCATCCGTGTTTTATGGTTAATGGTTTGAGCTGGGTGTCCCTTCGGATTCTCTACTACTAAATCGAGGACGGACTCTGTGCCGACACCTAGTGTGGGTCTGCTTCGGCAAGTGTGTCTATGAGCTTGAAAGTCTGTGTGCTTTTTCAGTAGCTCGAGTCTTAGATTTTAGTAGTTTTGGTTCATTCCTATATTCAGTGATGTAATCTTTGTCGGATGGCTCTTGATGATATGAATTGACTGTTTCAAAAAAAAAAAAATGGGGAACGAAATTGTTAATCAAAAAAAAAGTTGGGAACGAAATTAGGGAGGGGGGAGAGAGAGAGAGTGTGTCAAATTTGAGTTTTTTGGGAGCGAAATCGGGTAACGAATGGGGTGTGTCAGATTCGAGCTTCTTGTTGCTGTCCACGAGATTTTGCAAGAGGGATCACGCATCCGTAAAACAACTTACGGGACTTTGTTTTACCCCCATTTCAGGAAGGAAAATGCTTCCATACCACCCCCTTATCTGGGGGATAACATATCTCCCCGATCTAACGGTGTAGATCGATGCCACGTAGGCAAAAGTGAAGGGGTCAACCGGTCAAAGGAGAAAAAAAAACATTAAATTAATACAGAACCCCTAAGAGGTATAACGAAAACCCTTAAAGTATATAACCCATTATGCCAAACAATGCGAAATTGGCATAACGAAAGCTTGGCTGAAATGACTAAAACCCCTAAATTATATAAGCAAAACCACAAAATGGAATAACAAAATCTTTAAAGAACATAACCGTGAGCCTTTAAAAGACATAACCATTAGGAATGACCTCAAAAGAGCATAAAGTATAACCCCAAATGGAATAACTAATACCCCAATATACCATAACCTCTATTTGAAAAACCACAAAATGGCATTACGAAAACAACAAATAAGCATAACTTGTACGAACATCTACTTTTGAGCCCAACATTAAATGTGTGTGGGACCAGTGAGACCGATTAGACAATCGATTGGCATAAAGTAGAGCCCCAAAATGGCATAAGTAAACCACAATATAGCATAACCATTGATTGAAAGACCACAAAATGGCATTACGAAAACAACAAAACAGCATAACTTGTACGCACATCGAATTTTGTGCATAACATTAAATGTGAGTGGG